>JAUMGV010000075.1:112093-386668 GCA_032432875.1 Phytophthora meadii | reverse complement strand
AATCTCTTCTGAGTCTCGGAATGTCGCTATGATATTCTGTTGGAGTTGTTCGAACTTCAGAACGAGATTATCCAGTCTCCGGTTGATTGCTGTTTGTCTTGCAGCCGTGAGCTCCTTCACCACTCTATTCCGTCGTTCCAGACGTGCATCTTCCTCTGCCAAGTATTGCAATTGTTCAGCAGTGAGCAGTTCCTCATCTGAACGAGGGGTTATTGGTGTATAGGGGTTATTCAGCTTTTGGTCCTGCCGGAGACTGAGATGCTGTGTCGCCTGGGACACTAATTGCTCGGTCACTTGCTGCACCAACGCGGTTGTAGCTACATGATATACAATGTTTTGCTACGCTATGATATGATATGATATGATATGATATGATATGAAGGTATGGTTAAGAATCTTATGCAGCACAGAATGTATTGTATGTCATACGGTATGACTCATACCGTACATGTATCACAATCGGACTTGGTACGGAGCAGTCATTACTGTAGTTGATACCAGTACAAATAACTTCCTCCAGCCAGCTCGATTTCTAAATCAAGACGTATTTACACGAAGCTGCCCTCTTACCCCCTCTGGTAGTCACGGGCGAGCGCGCGTTGTTCATACAGCCACGTTCGAGAAACTGAGAGAGATCAGACTACCGGTAGTCTATTATCAAGTACTGATTGCAAGACGTCTGGTATACCTGAAGCCTAGCCACTAGCAACCAGACTTTGTTTATCTGCCATTGATGACTTGGTATCCACTTGCGATGGATTCTCTCTTGGCTGTCTGTGCCTGGAACATATCAATTCCCAATTGTAGCCTCGTGCCGTTGGCCCTTGTACTTGATGATCTTCTTCTTTCTCGTTTTGCTAGTACGTTCGAGAAACTGTTTCTATCTACCAGTCCCATAATTAATAATAACGGTAGTTAATGTCACATTTCGATGCACGTTCGATACCCTTCGAGAACATAACCAGACGCAAAAGTTGAAGTGAAAGATCGCAAAAAGCTACTTTGCCTCAATTGTCATTTCCGAATTTGCCAACTACAACGCAAAGCCAATAAACAAGCCAAGGCTAGTTAAGCCCACCCAAATCAAATCCTCCATATCAAGACTAACCGACCATGTTCAGCTCGTGGGATCTCGTCCGACCGCGCTTCTGGCACCCCATGTCGTCGCTGGAGCAGTCCATGATGGAGCTTGAGCACATGACCGACCTCATGAGCCGCCCGCGCTTCCCGTTCGACATGAACAACGAGATGCTCCTGGCACCCAACAACCAGGACGACGACGACTTCTTCCGAGACCTGCCGGTGCTGGCGCGCGAGCAACAACAACAACCGGCGACGCAGCAGCAAAGCGAGACGCCTGTGCAGCAAGTACCGGTGGACAAGGAGACTGTCGCAGCAGCAGCCAAGATCGCCCGTGACAACGACCCGAACAAACGGACCAACGAGAATGACCTTCACCGCCGTGCCTTCTCGTCCTACTCCTTCAGCAACTCATCCGTCCTGGACGACAAGGGGCGACAAGTGACCAGCACACGCCGTCGCTACGAAGACTCAACTGGTCGCCTCAAAGCTGTACATGAGCGCCAGGTTGAAGGCAAGACACTGCGCAGGACGTGGAACCGCTCGGGTCCCGACGATAAAGGTCAGCACGAGGCCGTGTGTTCGAGCGGCTCACCCGACGAGTTCGAGGCGCTGTGGCAGCAGACGCCCTTCGGCGCGGCGCAGAAGAAGGCCATCAAACAGCAGGAACAGCAGCAACAGCAACTGGAGCTGGACCAGGGACAGCAGAAGCACAAGCAGAAGCAGAGGCAGAAGGTGACCACAACCAACTCGAAGACCGAGACGACGGAGGAGGCGCCGATGGAAGAGTAAAGTGATGTTCACCGCAGTTTCAGCAGGTGGTGGACGGCAGTCGCGCAAGTAGCCAACGCGAAGCCTTGCCGCCCGTTTGCTATCGACTGCGGGGTGAAACTCCCCAGCACCGCCAACTGCGTGAACATGTGCAAACACGACGAAGGAGCCGACGCGACGATGAAGCTCAGCAAAGCGCACAAGTCGTCCGTCGTTCTACATATATGAGTAAAGTCAATAAATAAGTATTTAGCTCTCACATCATAGATCAATGTTTTGTTTGGGTCCACGTACATATTCAACTGCTCCGGAGCAGGTCGATGCTCTTCTGGTTGAGACTCGTAGAATAGCTTGATCGCTCGATCGATCTCCTCGCAGACTTGTGACAGCCGTTCCAGCTTCGCGTATGGAGATCTCTCGGACGTCAAATTATTCATGTGATGAATGGCAGCATTGTAGTGGCGTAAAGTCAAAAGCCGTCGCTCATTCCCATCCGCAACAACCTGCTCTTCTTGTGCGCCAGACCAACTGCCATCCAGTCGGAACAGTGGCTTCACCTCAAAGAACTCGAGAGGGTTTGTACGTGCGACTTCTGCAACGTCTTCGACAATGGCGTCTTCTCGCTGGAACGAGGCAACGTACAGACCATGCAACGCAGGCTGTAGTGCATCAAAAAGAGCTCCTAGTACGCTCCTCTGGACCGCATCGCGTTGCACCTCACTGGTCTGCAAGAACGGGTACTTGAACAGCACAACCTGTGCCAACATGGCTGCAAACTGCGTCACATCCGCAACAACAAGCGGCAGAGCGCACGTCACTCGATCCACCGATGCCCCTCCTCTCCGTACGCCAAAGCCCTGGCCTCCGTACTGCAGAAATTCAGCGTAGCAGCCCTGGAAAATGTTCGCAAAGGCCTGCAGTAGGTGCCTCAACGAGTGATGCATCGACGTCTTCGCCACCGT
The DNA here is from genome assembly GCA_032432875.1 of Phytophthora meadii. Classification (NCBI taxonomy): domain Eukaryota; phylum Oomycota; class Peronosporomycetes; order Peronosporales; family Peronosporaceae; genus Phytophthora; species Phytophthora meadii. Next base: position 383,855 of record JAUMGV010000075.1, on the reverse strand, counting down.
TTGGCCATTGTGCTGAGGCGCAGTTAGCACCAAAATCCCGTGCAGATGCTGCTGAATCGCGCTCGTCCTCTCACCCTCCCGCTTTCCTCGAAGATACTTCATTTGCTCCGTAAACTGCTCATCTGCAGCACGTCCGAGGTAGTCTCGTTCCTCCATGGGGAGATCCTCCAACAGCCTCGTCCAATTGACCTTTTCATCAGCACTTTGGAGTTCTACAGCACTGCTTTCCACCACAAACTTCAACTTGGTTGTCATTTGCTGTACGGTCACTTGCCAACGTCTATCGGCCTCATTTCCAATCTCTTCTGAGTCTCGGAATGTCGCTATGATATTCTGTTGGAGTTGTTCGAACTTCAGAACGAGATTATCCAGTCTCCGGTTGATTGCTGTTTGTCTTGCAGCCGTGAGCTCCTTCACCACTCTATTCCGTCGTTCCAGACGTGCATCTTCCTCTGCCAAGTATTGCAATTGTTCAGCAGTGAGCAGTTCCTCATCTGAACGAGGGGTTATTGGTGTATAGGGGTTATTCAGCTTTTGGTCCTGCCGGAGACCGAGATGCTGTGTCGCCTGGGACAATAATTGCTCGGTCACTTGCTGCACCAACGCGTAGTAGGTGCAGGAGATACAGAAGAGGTTAGAGATCGGCGTGGTGAGGAATGAACCGTAGTGGACGGCATGTAGGCCAGCTCGTTGCTGGCCAAGTCCATGAGCTCTTCCTCCAGATCCATGATTAACCGCAAAAGTAGCGCTTTATGCCTCACTTTGACATTACTACTAGGAATGCTACTTTTGCCTTGGTAAGTTAAATAGCTCAAGTACAATGTCAAGTTAAATAGATCAAATAACTGGTAGTACAATGTCGTAACGGTTATACCCATTGGTTTTAATGGAACCATTCATTTAACCCTTTTCCTAGTGAGGAGAGATGACGACGACCTTGAAGCCTCGCGGACGTCCGCCTTCCGACGGAAACTGCATCGTGTGGACGGAGCCCCTGGTCGAGAACCTCCTGCGGCTGAGGTTTGAGACGTACTCGGATCCCAGTGCTAGAGGCAGCAAGCTGACGCGACACTCGTGGCCGAAGGTGGCGGCTCAGCTCACGGAGCTGAACAATGGCGACGAAGTGTCTGTGCAGCAATGCCGCAATAAGGTACAGCAGCCTTGCGTCGAACGAGGGGGTATATTTTGTGGTCATTTCGTGAATGAGAGGTTAACCTGTCTTCTGGCCGTTAACCCTTTCTAGCTGAAGGTGATAAAGAAGAAATGGCTGGCTTACCATGCTGGTCTCTCGCCGGAACCAATGTGCGTGGCTCTAATGGATGCGTACTGGAGCGGTGAGACCCACGAAGCCATGATGAACGAGTCGCCGCGTCAGTCAAGGCCGAGTCCGGAGTATCAAACACCAGCGAAGAAGCCTCGGTTATCCCTCACAAGTCCACCCTCAACGTCGTTGACAACCATCGCCCCAGCTCCTGCACAAGTCTCACTGACACCTGAACCCTCGGTATCGTCGGCCTCGAATGCAGCTCCTACGCAGACGACAGAAGTCGCGTCTCCAACTTCTTCGACTGCTTCGCCAGCCGGTGCTGGTACTGGAAACGTCACTGACACGTCAACCCAGGTGATGGAGACCTCACAGGGTTTTACAGCTACCGCAACTGCATCTGCTGTAGCTCAACCTGTTGAATCCGAAGACGCTCACTCTGGGGGAAATACAGACTTGTCGAAGCTCGAGAAACTCATTGATGATCGGTTTGCGAAGGTGCTGGATCGTCAAGACAAGCAGTTGAGGCTCGCAGAGGAGCAAAACCAGCTAATGGCACTGATTCTGGCGGCGTTGCAGCGTCGCGAGCACCCTTGAAGTCCTTGAGTAAGTTTTTATATCGTTGATACGTGTACGAGAGGAAGAATTCGCCTAAGGAATGGAGAAATCGCCCACTTGATACGTGTTGATATCTTTCACGATGCTCTCCAAAAGGTCGCGACTTGCAATGCTGAGGCGTGCACTGCGACCATGGACTCTGCCGTTCGTAGTTACGTGGTGGCTGCTCTCCTGTAGCACAGTTGTCGGTGTAAGAGCCATTGTGTTCTCGTTGATCCACTTAGCTCAGTCAATAACGCTGTGGTTTGTACTTTCGTTGCTAGACTTCGTCTTCCACTGTGTATTTTCGCCAACAAAGTGGCGGCTCCATCTTCTCTATCGACGGACGCGATGGAACGCAGACAGAACTCGAAGGATCCAGTGGATATGCGCGTTTCGTAGGTTTAGCGCTTCATCGACGCAATGAACGGCTTTATTGGAGCGATGGGAGAGCTATCAACAGTGCAAAAGCTACTGATGGTTCTGATACTAAAGTTGTTGTTGGGGCCCTTGCTCGAGTCGTTTGGGTTGGATCAAACTTTGGCCAGACACGAGAAGATCTACAGGAGCTGACGGTTAAGAGTACGTCATGTGTGAGTATCGTTTCCTGGTCCCCTGAGCGCGTGGAGTGTCTGGTTGGGCTGCCTTTGCGCTTCCAAGTTGATCTTGTGAGTGGAGACGACTGCAGTATCCGAACTAATCACGGCTCAATGACTGGAATCGCTCTCAACTACAATGAGATGCTGGCTTCTGGAACTCCTTTGCCCATCGTAGAGCGGATCGACATCGACACCAGCTTCGTCCTCCCTCACGCTCTAACAGTCGACGATCACCAAGGACAAGAGTGGTTGTACTGGTCCAATTCAGCGGATGGTACGATATACCGAAGCAGTTTGCAATCGAGTGCTATCGAGGTGCTGCAGCGTCACTGCTGGAGTGTGCGTGGCTTAGTGCTGAACAGGATTGAAGACTCTGGGGAAGGACGAGTGTCTCTCTTGTACTCACTCGAGGATAAAGGATCCATCTCCAGCATTCAGTTGCCTCCACCCAGCAAGTCCATCACTTCCCCACTGCCGGCAGAAGTGGTTCTAAGTGGTTTGAGATCGCCACGAGGTTTGGCCATGGACTGCACGGCCCAAACTCTTTTCTTCACTGAGAAAACTGGTCGAATCTTCGAAGCGCGTTTTGGCAAACCCATGCCAGTCCGTCAGCAAACTAATCGTCTTCCAGATGACGCTTCTATCGTTGCTCCTGATGTGGAGATACGTCGAATTGTGACACGATCATCAATGACGAGGCTGGACGGTATTGCTGTCGACTCCAAGTAAGCCCTGATAGTCTGGTTAATGTTGGGATCTGATCTAACGATGTTTATTCAAAGGTATCTCTACTGGTGCGAGAGCAACACAAACACTGTGGCAAGAGCTTTACGTCGAGATTTCCAGCGCCAAGTGGTCGTTGGTGGCACTGCCAACTCAATGCTGAGGTTTGTTACGCTGGTTTTGTCTCGTGTTGTTGATTTAACCCCTTTGTTGCACTTGTTGATAATTATCTTTTTACTGCTGTAGTTGGCCTCGTGGAATCGTTCTCGAATCGGATGATGGCGACACGAACGAACTCCAGCAGAGTTTCTACTATTCAGAGTACACGGGTCGCATCTCCAGAGGAGCTTCACAGACGATCGTTATCAATTCACTCTCAGCACCAGCCATGCAGTATTTGGACAGCGTAGTGCAGCAGTCAGCAATAGACGGAGAAGGGGACCACGTGTACTTTTACGCCTTGGAATAGACCCAAGATACGTTGGGTCTACAGTCTGGTTCAGGTTATTACTGGAGATCAGGTAAGGTTTGGAGGCAATAAGCCTTAGATATCGGCACCAGCTCCAATGAAAGCGCCTAAATATACTGCAAGTATCCCGCTTGGATACTGTTGAAGTACGCGAATGAATGAAAATGGCATCGTGAATTGATGTCCTTGTGTCTTCTTCATCTCCTCCAACAACTCATTCATCAACTTGCAGTGCAACAGCCAACTCCACCAGCAACACTAACGCCCAAGACCGAACGATGGTCTCTTTCTCCAAGACTTCGCTGGCCTTTGTGCTCTTCCTCGGTGCTATCTCAACAGAGAACGCCACTGCAGACAACCTCCGCCATGAATCACGAAACCTGGCGGCCACGTATACGTCCACCAGTCAGTACGCGGGTAGTATGTTGGCCAGTGTCAATGCTCAACGTGCAGCTCAAGGACTCCCTCCTCTCTGTTTGAACTCAAAACTGATGGCCGCTTCAATGGGCCACTCGGTCGATATGGCGTCCAAGAACTTCATGAGCCACACTGGATCGGACGGATCAACGATGTCCATGCGAGTCACAGCTGCAGGTTACAAGTGGACGCGAGTGGCGGAAAACGTTGCTGCTGGTCAAGTGAACGTGGATGCTGTCATGAACTCATGGATGAATTCTCCCGGTCATCGCGCCAACATCCTGGGAGACTACACCATGCTTGGCACCGCTTATGCCTATAATAGTGGCAGCACATATCGTCACTACTGGACGCAGAACTTCGGCAAGGGAAGCACCGAGTCCTGCAACTTCGAGGACGCCGAGTACAATGACACCCCACTGCCAACTCTGAATATCACGACAGATCCGACGGATATCCCAACTGTGGTGTTACAGAACGACGTGAATGCTACTGCGCAACAAGCTACTGCAGTGTAGAATTCTACCTAAGGGACGAACAGAGCATAATACAGCTTATAAACCAGATTCATATGCACACTGGGTTAGTTACCAAAGCACCAGCAACCAGTGCACTGACGCATCAAATCTGGTTCGCTAGTCGAGTCTTCCTCTGTGGGACTATAGTCGTGGCCGGTGCTTGTCCATGGGATGTCATTTTCGTCGTCAATATCGTCGTTACCTTCTCGTCCAAACACTTGCGTCCACGAGTGTTTGTACTCACTAGCGCTGTTGTACGCGTACGCTGCACCGAACACTGTGAAGTCCCCGAGGATATTGCTACAATTGGCTGGTGACTCCATCCATGAGTTAACCACAGCGTTCACATTCTTCTGGCCGGCAGCTACGTTCTCGGCGACAGCTCCACCGGTGAAACCTGCTCGAGCAGCTCGTTGCGCCATCTTGGAGCCATCGGAGCCTAGGTGCCCCATGAAGTTGTTCGCAGCCATGTCGTCTGCCTGACGTTGGGCTGCCGCCTGCAGTTTGCTGTGCATACGGAGAGGAGGGAGGTGTTTTGTAGCGCGTTCTTGATTCACGCGTTCAAGCATAGAGGCGAGGTAGTCGTTTGGCTGCATTCTTGATCAACTGGCACGTTGCACTTGACACGAATTGAGGAAATGCACGAATGAGCCAACAAAGCCCGCGGTTCGACGGCTGTGGATCTAGCTACACAGTCACGCGTGCATGAAGCAATTCGCAGCTCACGGTTTTGACGCCCGTGGATCAAGCACACGTGACGGTGACACGTGGGAGAATATTAAAGCTACTGACGTGTAAGGGGCAGTACTGTCCGAACGGTGCAGGCTGTACCTTTCGGGGTATTATTAATGTAATGGTAAGCGAAGACAATATCACTTGCGTCTACCTTTGATCCGAACTCTTCGCGTCGCTCATGATGAAGGAGTAAGATCCAAAATTAAAATGACAACGAGGTCGAGTCTTTCCTTCCTGCTCTTCACGCTGATAGACTGTCATCTGAATCTAACGACTTTCACCCCAAAATTTGTCCATTGCTTCATGCCTTTCCCTCTCTTTGCTGTTGACGGTTGGCTTCCTGCAGCTCGAAGCGCTCTTTGACTTCTGGCTGCATGACCGACTTACTCTAGTGCATGTACATGTCGAAAACTACAATAACAATTAATTTCAAAAAGTTATAGCGTTCGCGGAATTAAATTGATTTTAAAAGTTGATGGACGAAGCCTCTGATGAGCGTGAGGTGGCGTCCTTCTCGCTGCCTCCGTCGCCTGTGCGCAGCCCCACAGGCTCGGACAATGCATCTGCGTGGGTAGAAGACTCTGATCGTGTACATCTCTCTCTAAACAGCCCTCATCTCTCCCCTTCTTCAGCTCCAGACTTCCCTTTAGTCCTACTGGAGAGCCGAGATGCAGCCAATGCCCATCATTCTGACATATCCTCAGCTATTGTACCATTCCAGAAGCTGCGACTTGATACAAACCTGAACCAGACCACATTACCATACTCTCCACGGTCCAGAACGAGCTCCGTGAGCTCTCCAGGGTCCTCCAATGGCTCGGAAAGTCCTGGGCATAGGAAAACCAAGACAGCTACGCAACAATTGGCCTCAGGTTTCCTCGGGATGGAGACGGAGACGCCGTCGCAGATGTCGCAGGATTTTATGAACGCTCTGAAGCTGGGAGACCTCACGCAGCAGCAAGAACCGCAGCTGTCGGTTCGCTTGCGTGGCAGTAGAGTGGAGTTGGCTTCGGCTTCAGAAGAGGAGAAGGTGGACTTTTTAGGGCCGGCGGAGAACATCAAGAGGCTATTTAAGCTACCATACTCTCAATCGAGAGTGTCTTTAGCAGTGCATCGAGTGGGGAGTACTCTAGTTGTGGACGGAGAGCTGGATGAGAACGACCTGCCTGCTGGATTTGAGGATTTCCCACAGGATACGTTGCAACTGGCGCAGCAGTCGGAGGAGACGACCCAGAGATTGCTGTATGAGAAGTTTATCTACGAAAGTACGGTGAGTCAATTGCCAGCGTCAGAGACAGAGGAGATTAACAAGGAGAAGGTTGAAAAGGAGGAGCAGGTTGTGAGTAAAACCAAGTCGAAGAAGCATGGAAAACACAAGAAGAAAGCGAAGAAGAAACACAAGACGATTTCGAAGACACAGACATCAACTGATGACATGAGGTTATTATCTGCGGTGAAGCAGGGGGGAGGAGGAAAAGAGGCCTCGATGATGCCGCCACCTTCAATAACGGGGGCTCCGTCGTCGTGGCCGACTACTGAAATCCACACTGAAGCACCTAGTCATCATTCAGGTTCTGCACCGTCTAGCGATCAGCATGATTCAACGCCTCCGTTTATCCCGACCGAGACTAATTGGTTCGCTTCTGCTGCACCGCATTCACCGGCGTTTGGGGGTGATTCACAGACATTCCAACGTATTTTGAAGTGGAAATTCAACGATCTCAAGATGGTACGAATCAACACTAAGTTTGCGCATTGTTTCGACCTATGATACTCATGGTTGTTGTACCTCTAGATTCTAGGCAGCCAGGTTCTTTTATTTAGCAATCAAGAGCATCCTGCAGTTTCCCTGAAGCTTCACGATATGGATCAGGAGCTATCTCTCTGCACTGTGCTCGATTATTATCTGGACAATGTGATCGCAAATATCCCCGAGCTGGCGATCTGTATGCATTCGAAGGGACTTGTTCGTGGCTACAAGCTCGTAGAAACTCGGCAAATCCCCTACATGTCTGGTACAGATCGACCGTTGTTCGACGTTCAAGATGTGAGCCTGAATGCTTCGATGTTACTCAAATTCCTTCAGGAAAATTGCTCAAGGCCAAATGGCACATACTGGCTGCACCGAAAGGAGGGCGAGAGCTCTCTCCGTTTGTATGACGTCGACGTGCTTTCGCAAGGAAGCCAGCTCAAGTGGAAGTACATGATGGCAATGCTGTGTTATCGGTTTGCAGCTCGAGCCTCGAGACTAGCAAACTCGTTAGCGGCTGGAACGCCACACCTGCAGCAGCAACTTCAGCACCGCCAGAGAGAATTACTACGCACATGTATGAGTTTACTGGGCGAAATTGCGCAAAAGGGTGGTGCAACTCACAGCTCTATCTGTTCGTCGGTCAGCGAGCAGCTTGCTGACACGTATCTCCGTGAGTGCAACCAGTTCCACGCGTCTAATTTTGCAGATTCATCATCGCCAGACTCGGATCGAGAGGTGGCAATCCAATCACTGGAGAAGGCGAAGCAGTATTTACTTGCAAGCATCAAGCTGTTTGAAGAGTGCATTCCAAAGCATTCTGATCCCGCCTTAACACACAGCGATGATGGAACTGATGGCGGCGAGGTTATTGGGGAGGGTGAACTAGCACCAGAAGATGAAGATGGTGAGGCCGAAATGGGGAGTTTCATGGATGAAGAACTTAACCGACTTCAATTGAAGTTCAGTTCAGCGTGTCTTGAACTGGGGCAGCTTTACGCTGGTTGTCGCAAATGGGTGGACGCAGTGAAATGCATCGTTGAGGCAAGCCAGTTCCTAAGTCTAAGCTCCATTCCTGAGGGTATGGAACGTCTTGATTTGACCTCACCAGGACAAGATTCTGTGGTCAATGCTTTGCTTGACAAGCTGGATTTCGATGGAGTTGGGCGAGGAGGGTTCTCTCAGGACAAGATCCCAATTTGCATATCTGGTGCAGAGCTCCGTTGTTCTCTACTGGGTCTCATCGGTGACATGGCTGCACAGAGACCAGTAGAAGTGTACAACATGTTGGCAGGTATCTATGAGGTCATTTCGGGCGTAAAGCGGCATCAGTTTTCAGATTTATGTGGTAGCTGGAGTGAAGTTATGAAGACATTTGGAGATGATAGCGAGTTTTTGGATAGCACAACACTCGCAAGCAAAGAAGAAGGGCTAATGATGCTGTCATTCCTCGCTTACTTACGCGCTCTGTCGCCACCTGCGGACTCCGAGTTGTACTTTATGATGATGAAGAAACTGGGAAATGCCAGTAACGAACTCGGCAAATATTTCTTGGGCGAAAAGCGTGACTACAAGGAAGCATTCCGGTGGTTCGAGCGTGGCTGTAGAATCTTCAATGATATCGAAGACGGCGTCAACGTGGCACTGCTTCGGGCTAACATGGCTCACCTCCACAAGATTTTTGCTCAGGGTGAATCTGCAGACTCGAGGGAGAACCACTATCGAACGGCCATTCAACTTTGCACGAATGCTTTGCATCTTTTGAAGCAGAGCAAAGCGGATACAGATTTGAACCAAAAGGTGAAGGGGGAATTGGCTCTCACGTACTTGGTATGGGCAGTGGACATGGCTAATAACGTGTTCACAACAGCACGTAGTCCAGCGACATCGCAAGAGAATGAAGCACTCAGGATTTTCAACAAGGCACTTTCACTGTATGCAGAGCTGGAGGACCAGAAGCAGGTCGCATCTACCCACTACCAGATCGCCTCATTCTATAGCCGTATGATCTCAGGGACAATTCAAGCAGATAGGGACAGCACAGCATCAGATAAGGCTGACGGGGCTTCGTCAACGCTGACAAGCCGCATGGAGATTGCGAGGCGGCATTATGAAAAGGCTTTGGGCTACTTTGGCGCTGTGGAAGTTGGCAAAACATTTGTTTTGATCCATCAAGAGCTGGCGGATCTGCATATACTTGGGGGACGTGCCGAAGGTATTGAGCACGCGCTGCTGATTCTACTAAACACTTATGAGGCGTTCAATAGCGCCACTTCGAGGGATTTGAAACTTGAGGAGGAGATGACCTCGTTAGCTCATGGCATTGTTACCAAGGTGAAAGGCGTGCTACACCAGCTTATTCGACTAAGCGCTGGTGGGCGTGCCAGCTCCACAAAAAGTAAGAAACTAGAAATGTTCAAGAAGATGTACAAGGAGGTGATCTACTATGACGGATACAGCGCAGCCAGTATTGTTCCTATCCTGGGCACATTGCGCGCGATATACACAGCATAAACAACACTATAGGATACTTTATATATAGGATACTTTGGGGCACAGTGGTGAATAGATTTTGCTGAGCAAACCTTGTGCCCGGATAGGAAAGGAAACAAAGAGCAGCTCCAGATTTGATGCGGTAAGCAGTGGCCGGCCACAATGCATTTACTGTAGTTAACGATAAGAAAGGAAAAATTGTCGAGTTGGCGTACACACTGCCAAAAGCTAGAGCTGCCATTAATCATCGGACACTCCCGACCTCCAACCACCATCTTCTGGAGCGAAGTTGACTGGGCTGTTTGTTCTCCATTCGGGGTACTTAATCATCATCGGCATACAGAGACGACTTGGACAGCAGTACCGGCATCTGGAACGGCTGACCCACAGCAAGTTTACCTTCGATCTCCAATGCAGTCACTCGGAAGTTTAGCCACCTGAAAAATAAGAGCAAATGAATTAGACTATGACAATGGAACCGACACGATAGCAACTCACTCTTTCACGGCCAGCACCGAGTATGGTAGCAAACTTTCTGGAACTTCCTCCGATGTAGAATGTTTCCCTGCCAGCGACTCCAACTGATCCGACACCTCCGCAAGATCCAGCTGAGAAAGGGTCTCATTGTCCTTGCGCTCTGCCGTCTCCGCCGTTGCATTCTGGGTCAACACTTCGATCCACTCGCGCTGCTCCTCGAACGTCGGAGCACACAACACAAACTTCTGGTAGCCGCTATCCACAGAAAAGCAGTTGAACAGCACCACGCGCGTTCCCTGGGAGTGATCGAGCTGGTTCGACATCTCGGAGACTACGCTGCCAATAACGTTGATTTCGCGCTTGATAGATCCATGCTCGCTGTCAGCGTAACCTAGTTTGTTATTTTGCAGCGAGAAGAACTTGTTTTTCCAGGTGTTCTTGTAAATGAAACCCTGCTTGAGAAGCATACCCTTCTTCTTCCATGTTGCCTTCATCGTCTGCTTTCGTAGTAGATTTCCGTTCTCACTCTGACGGTCAATGTACTTCTTGGCTGCGACGTAGATCGATTCAAGCAATCGGTTGAACTTTGTCTGGATGTTTGAATCCATCTTGGGCTGCGCTTGAAGTGGGTGTTTAATGTAATCCTCCGAGATACTGCGCGTTTTAGATCGGTCGAGGTGGAAGCTGTCCCCGCTCTTGTGGTCTGAAGTTGGCGTGCTATGCCCACTACCGAAGCCACGGTTGTTGGGTGACGATATTGTCAACGACAAACTCGAGCCCGAGTTTCGTGGCGATGGAGCCGGCGACGTACGTGGAGATGAGCGCGGTGACGAAGAACTAAGTCGTTTATGTACCGAGTCCATCAAGTTGCTTGCACTGTAAGACCGAGAGCGTCGCGCATTGTCACTGTGCTCCTCAGTTCCAAGAGATGAGTTGAAGTCTGCCGCCACAGCATCAATTTGGCGGCGGCTGTGCGGCGGAGTATTCACAAAAGATGCACCCTTCTGAGTCCACCCGTGCGACTTCATTGCACGGAATGCAATCAGTGTCTGGAAGAAGTAGCGTACTTCACGGTGCCAGTGCAAGAACAGCCGGATGAAGGATCGAAGCAGTTCGAAACGTAGTTTATCAGCATGCCTCTCGGGGAAACAATCCCAGCAGTTGTACAGGAACTCCAGCGTTGTTAACACAACCTGGGTGTGCTCCGAGTCTAGCAGAATGCGCAGTGCCGCACACAGAAAGCGGAAGTCAAACGAAGGAGGCAGCAGCGAAACTTCGTCGCCAGCTGGAATCGAGTATTGGTCATCTTGATGGAAATTCCAGCGATCGTTGTTTTCTAAATGTGATAGCCGGTACGAGCTTAGACGAACGCGCCAACTTCGAATCATGTACATCCATACCCCAAGAAGCTCCACGGCACCAATGACTGCGGTGACATCATGCACACTAGTGCTGCTCAAAAGGAACTTGGTCATGGGGTTGATCAAGCTGGAGTTGGACAGCATTGTGCATGACAGTTTGTAAAGAGTAGGTGGAAGCCAGCCGGACTTTTGCGTTTTTAGCTCTAAGAAGAACACCATCAGCACTTGAGTGTAGCCAGGCAAGTGAACCCAACCAATCTTCTGGTTAAGGACAGCCAGGGTGTCCAGCACATACCACAGCCACTGGTCGACAAGCAAAATGTTGAGCGTGTTCGCTTCACTGTTTAGACGACGGAAACGTGACTTCCAAGCCTCCGAGGTCACTTCGTACTTGTCTTCAGCTTCTTCTTCCTGGTTTCGCAAAGCTTTTTCGCCATACTCATCGAAGATCGCCTTGTGGAACCGTCGCCAGTCAAGGTGGGCCTCCAACCCATCCATTGCGAATAAATCTGCGTCAGCATTCATCCTGAACTCAGCAGCAAGCTCCGGTACCGGCTCATTATAAGATTCTGACCACAGTTGATACAGCTCCACGCCAAAACTTGGTAACCGGAAGCAAAGCACTGACAACATTCTTGCTACGAAGAACATCAGGTTGTTGTTCATCACACCACGAACGGAGACCGTTTGTAGAACGCAGAACTTGGTCTCAACAAGCATCGCCCGCAACTTCAAGCCAAATTCTAGATCCTTCTTGGAGACTTTGTGCGTATGTTTGGTTCCCTGCACAGTGGTTGCTACTGTCGAGTCAAAGCCCAGCAACGGCAAATCACTCAGCTCTGCGCGCTTCACTAAATAAAATAGAAGCTCGTAAAAAACATTCCGCAGTGTGTAGTGACGGACGCGAATATTTTCCAGTAGAAACTGCCAAAGCCGTAGCAAAATGTTTTTGGTTTCTTCCAGCGCTTCTGCGGATGCGTACACCCAAGACAACATCGATGCTTTGTGCGATACTTGCAGCATTTTCAAAATCTTGGTCGCCTTTCGCACTTTGCCTTCTTTGTCATCCTTTTGTCGATTAGCCATAAGTTCCACCAGATCTTGCATTTTCTCCAGCACGCGCTGAGCTTCAATTGGGATCACGACTTTGGATTTGCGGAGATTTTTCTTCGAGCCTGCTGCGACTGCTCCCACAATCACAGAACTCGACGACGAAATACCATTTTCACTATTTACACCACATCGCAACTGTCGGACGTCGGGAATGCGCTTGAACAGGATTGTGCCATAAATCACTCCAACCTGATGTCCCTTTAATGTGAGACTCTGTTCAAATCTGCTCGTGACAAACTGTTCGGAAAATCCCAGACCATTCATCCCTTCGTTTGGGTCAGCGTCATATTTCTTTTTCATTCGTTCTTGAAGGGCGTCTTCAAAAATCTTTTCCAAAGACAGCCACGTTTGACCGAATAGAATTGTGTTCTTGATCTCGTCATCAAACTGCACATCAACATTCGGTATTGCCTAAAACATGCAATACTAGAGTTAGCTCAGTCGAAACACCCAAAGTAACTACTCCAATAACAAACCAAAGTGTCGTTCTTGTATTTCTCCATCAAGCTCAAGAATCCTCCGTCCGGATCCGTAGACATTTGACCGCGACCAACCAGCAATTGGCGAACCTAGGATAACAATAAAATAAAAGAGAAAGTTAAGAAAACAACATAAACATGAAATATCGTCAGCTTGAGAGTATCCCGCTCACCTCCAGAGTCAATGTTGCCGACATGAGTTCATCGAAAGTGCTGTATCGCGTAATAGGAGGAAGGTAGTCAGATGACGTCGCCCACTGCACGCCCATGGGGTCTTGTGCCACGAGAGAGTCAGTTACAACTTCGTCCTCGGCTCCTGCTTCTCCCTTCTGCTGAGTGTTTGGTCTGGATACACGTGATGATAATACCGCTAGTCTTGCGAGCGACTGGAAGCTCACTTCATGAATATCTCCAATCTCTCGCTTAATCGCATGCTTCAGCTTGTTGCCCATATAAAACTTCTCGTTCGTTCCGATTGTACATTTGTAGCTGACACCAAATTTCTTGAGCGGTAGCGATGCATCCTCTTGAAAATCGTGTCCTTCCGGTCGATCCAGCTCGTTCGCGATTGCCGGCATCATCACACCTACGTCACTCACCGAAATGTTCCATTCGCTACACTGTTCCATGTAGCAATTAAACACCACGCGTCCATTATCACATCCAATCAAATGGTGGTCATGATGTACAGGTCCAGTCGCAATACTCCACAAGTCCACTTTAGTTTGCCCAATCAGGTGCTTTGAGTGAAACTTCCTGTTCGAAAACACTTTCACCGACAAGAATCTTTTCGCGAGAGCGTTCAGCGTTGCTTTATACTCAAAGGCAATCAGCACGCCTTTGTAGTTCGGATTTAAATCCGCTTTAATAACAGGCGTAACATAAGGCGCCTTCTCCTCCGGGTCGTCCCAGAAAAACTCCACAAAAGGGTCACTCTTGCCACTGAATCTTCGTCCCTGGAGGTTGCGGCATTGGATTCCAGATATTCTCACGCGGAACAGACATTCCGCGTCGCTTTTATTGTCCAAGGGGTCAAATAGCCTTTGCAAGAACTTGGGGCTGCGTTTAGAGGAGTCTGGACTGCCGGAATATACCTCCCCAAACTCTCTTGTGGCTTGTGAGAGCTGGTTGAGCTCCTCCAAGCTCCGAATAGACAACTGGTTCATCTCCTCCATCGTCATGTGACGCGGAGAGCCATTGAAGCTCGAACGCTGGCTGGAGCGAGCACTGGAGTGCGCGCTCATGGGTCTTCAGTCTTTTGCAGACTCGTGACGTCTCTAGGGTTTGCGCAAATTTCGGATAATTTCAGGAGTGATGGTCGCTTGAACTGCGTGTCCCTTGGCTGGTATATCGATAAGAATAAGCGAAATCCTACAGGAAAAAAAATATCAGCACGTACACAAGAAGCAGCACTAGCGATTGCAGGTGTAGATGAAGAGCCAAAGGCCTGGGGGGCGCGTCTTTACCTGTCGTAGGCGTCGTCGTCCTCTCCGCACGTTGCGCTAAACTGCCGACTGACTGCTCAGCGCAAGATTTTCCCTTTGCTCATATCGCATATTTTAGGCAAGATCAAAGGTTTTCGGTGTGGAACACACAGACTGATCATGTCTGTTGAAGTTGAAGTGACAAAGTAATCAATCGTGATGATGATATCAATCAACAACCAAGCAGCTTACAGTCTACCTCCTCCATGCTATTGCTCTTTGCAGGCACGAGCTCGGATGTTAATGCTAATGGGGACGTCATAGACAATCATTCTACTGGAATCATCGAACAGTCCGAAGTCTTCGTAGCGTGTAAAGTCACAAAACCCCGCTTTCGTGAGATAAGCGATCAAAATGGCCTCGTCGAACCCGACCTTGTGAAAATCAAACTGGTCGCTTTGTCCGCCGTAAATGACAGTCATGATCCATAGGCGGTGTTGATGAGGAATACTCTCGTTGATGAACAGCGTGGCGAGAGCAAAGAGGTTGGGGACGGATACTAGTAGCTCACCACCGGAACGCAGTACACGATGCCACTCGCTCAGAGTATGTTCGAGCTCTTGCCCAAAGCCGTGAGAACAGTGCTCTAGAACATGTGACGAGTAGATCGTATCGACGGAACTGTCGGGGAACGCGTATAAGTTGGAGATGTACATGACGAAGTCCACGATGTCGCCGTCATTGGCATCCACGATCCACCAGTCGGGGCTTTTGACGTGGCCGCCCATGTGAAGTCGAATCGGCTGGTTTGCATCCAAAGCGTGTTCGACTTGGTTAACATATTCATCTTCAACACGGTTGTCTTCTTTGGCAGATAAAATGGGAAAGTCACGAGGTGTCACGGATGAATCTTGAATTGAAGGGAAAATGTGCATTTCTCTTGTGGGTCCACCAGCTTGCAGTCTTGATTTCTTCACCTGCCAAGCGACTTTGATTGTCTCCTCAAACTTGGCTGTGTACTTATCAGTATCAAAAAGAGGATAGTGTAAGCGATTGTTTTCCACTTTCTGCCGAAGTTTTTGGAGCACGTGTCTGTGAGTAGCAAGATACACCGCCATCTCAACATATTCCTTGAGCGAGTTGACCGTGAGATCCCGCAAATCCAAAGAGTTCAAAGCTGAAGTCGTAGCGCGGCTGCTCATCCGATCTCCTTCTAAAGTGATGATGGGGACACCTGCACACAGCGCGTCAATGACGGTGGTATGACCATTCTTCAGTGTTGTATCGAGAATGAGGTCTGCGATGCGTTTTCGATATGTGTGGTCAATCCACGGGTCGAGAGGCGAGAAAATAAGTCTGCTGCCGACAATACCATGAGCTTCCGCCTCAGCACGTAGATTTAAAATGGCTCCTTCGCTGCCGGAATACTTCTGGAACCACATCACACTGATGGGGACACGCGCCAGGATCTCCATCCAAGCACTGAAAACAAACGGGTCCATTTTCTGATATTTCAGCAACGAACAAATGTGAGGATGCTACATATTATTGTGCATGAGCCGGTGACGTACCTGCCAATTACTGAACGTTGCGAAGACAAACGTGCTATCGTCTAAATCAAAGAAGGTAGAGAGTCTTGGTCGTTCTCCTTCTATAGTGTGACCGAGCATTTGTAAATGATCATTGACGATGTAGTGCATCGGCAATAATAGGAGCTTCTCGGAAAACTCTTCTGCACTCGTTTCAGCTGGAGTAGCCACACCATCACTAATCACAAAGTCAATAGATGGATTGCCGGTGGTCATTGGGTAACCAAGATACGCTGCTTGAACAGGGGCTGGACGGTGGTTGAAAATTCTGATCCCAGAATGCAGCGTGTGTCCATTTAAGTCCACAAGCACATGGATTTTGTGTGACTGAATAAGTTTTGCTGCGCTGAGAGGGTTCTTGCCTTTCAATGATATCATGAAGTCGACAGTACGGGATATGTTTCTGCTCCACCAAGAGGAAGTGTCCGTGAGCGGAAAGCAATAGACTTTTGTTTGATGATTTGGACTTGAAAGCAAGGCGAGTAACCCCCGCAGCAGCGAGGAAACTGGATGCACACCAAAATCTGAAGACACGAAGCCGATACGCAACTCGGTTCCTTGGAGTTTCAACTCGGTGTGTTCGTCACAACAAAGCCGCTGTGCCGTTGCTTCCGTTTTCTCATAAACTCGTTGACGAAGTTCTACCAGCATCTTGGACGGCAGCTTCACCACATCAAAAGCGTTACTATCAGGCAGTTCCACCGAGTGCAGTCCTTCCTGCATCATTTGCTGCACTTGCGCCATGGAATCATCTCGATCTCTCCAATCTGCCATCCAGTTCATCGCCTTGACCAGGGCGTACAGGTTATTCACTGAACCTTTCTGTTTCACCCCCACCTCCAACGTAGCTACAGCTTCCGGAAGTCTCATCTGATAGAGATAGCAGTTCCCCAAATGCACCCAACTCTGCACATCCTCTTCATTTACTTTCACCGCCAATTCAAAGGTTTTCGTTGCCTGTTCGAGATCCCCTAACGAGTACTGGGCCGTCCCGAGATATTGGAAAACACTCGGGAACCTCAAGTCATGCAGTACTGTCAACATTACAGCGTAATTAGGACGAAGACCCATTGCAGTAATTCCCTACTAACTTCCTATTTACCCTTAGTATTGTTCTGTTGCACAACTTGCTCTGCGATTTCCTTCAATTGCACTATATCCCCTTCAGCATATAACCCACGCAGCACTTGATTCACCTGCTGTGCCGAGGACGTACTCAGGTCCAGTCCAAAGCTCTGTATATCCATCGTACAGCTCCATACCAGCACAATCAGCGCAACATCTCTCCATACGCCCATGGTATCTTTGTTGAATGCTTGTCAAAAATGGCTTCACACCGCTAGAAGATATTATCCGTGACAACAGTTGTTTCTACAGTCACCAATTGATGGCTAACGACACTATTTCGTGTACATTTAATGTGCCAATGAAGATGGGCACAGTAGGATCTCTTTGAAGAACGCCCGAAAGAAATCCTCAAGCCATTCGACGACTTGCGGCCTGGTGCTCAGCTTAGAGGAAGAAATACGCGGCTCAGTGGAGCAATGCCCAGTCTCACATCTGCAGGTAGGGCAGTGGTGCATTGTATTATTGTATTTATTGCTCCTCTGGATGCTAGGAGGTCGATAAGATGTTGTAAAATGGTTAGGTTCAACATGACCATCACTCTTGATTTCTAACCATACTTTTATTTTTATTATTTTAATCACTTCTAGAGGTGGATTTATCTATCGCGAGTTCGGAGGAGGAAGTGGACGTCGAGCTACTGGACTCAGTGTCAAAGATCGACGGCGCATTGGAGCAGCTGTCGTCTACGGCGTCAGAAGAAAGTAGCAACGACATGAGTGGGAATCAGACAGAGGAAGCAAACGATATGGAGCAGCTGCGAGTAGCTAATGAACAGCTACGTGCTGAAGTAGCGGATCTTACGAGTGCATTACTGGCTAGAGACCTGGAGCTCGTGAGACTGAGGGAACGCTGTCAGTTTCTTACAACTGCAGTGGAGCAGCAGGACGACGTGATTGCAAAGATTTATGCGGCGACAGCGGCTGTCAATGAGGTGAACAAGGGATCACTGGTCACAGCTTTGCCCGTACCGGCAGCAGGGAGCACTCTGAGTGGTGGGGGATTTGGACTTCTGGCAGACAAATTCAGTAGTAGCTCGACACAGCATCAGAAAAAATCTTTGGCATTCAATTCCATTAAGAACTACCCTGGAGCAGTGGGGATGCCAGACCCTGCGCATGAAATGCTGGAAGCACAATTGGACTCCATGGGATTCCAGGAAGATAATGTTGATAAGGCGGTGGAATCACTTAGAGATGACTTGTCAACTAAGGTTGACAACCTGAGAGAAGATGTTGTGAAAACTGATCTGAGCCAACTTTCATACACTCCGCATGCAGCTATCAGCAGGAACAACCACAGCGCGACAGCTAGTGTCTACAGCTCCAGCAGCACTGCTACGACATCGTCGTCATCATCCTCACTATTTGGAGATGTGGGCGAACAAGTTTCGAAGCCCCCACGGTCGTGGGCCTCTCCTCGGAACATATCTATTGTCAAACGGCGTCCGTCGCTGGAGCGGCAAGATAGCAGTCCTACTGAAGAAGTATTCGCAAGATCAGCGGGTTTCCTCCGCAAATCCAATCGCACCATGTCGGGCCGATTGAGTGTGAGCGACCTTGGACTTCTCCACAACGACGATGACGAGGATATTGAAAGTAACCAGACGTCAGAGGGGGCGCTTTCAAACGGTCATGAGCGTCAGGAGAAAAATAACAACGAAGAGGAATATCTGGGGTTCGCTGACAGTGGGGGTTCGATGGCGTCGACCAGAAGTCGAAGCCAGCGGAATCTTTTTGCGGATATTGATGAAGTCAAAGGGAAGAAGAAGAGGGCAGGCACAGACCCGGTTGGCGGAGATTCAACGGACGACGACAGCCTGACTTATGGTGAGTTTCTACAGCGGATCAGTCTACCTGCTTCTCGAGACATTCTGGACAAAATCCGCATGTTTGTTGGATCAATTCTGGGTCCTCGTGGCGATGGACAGCCCCCGCGATCTACAGACTACGTTGAATACGACTTTTACGGGAAACACGAGTTTCGCCGGCGGTGCAACCGATTTTTTGAGAGCATGGAGGATGTTTTGCTTAATCATCCGGCCTGGCGTCATGTGTCCGAGGTCAAACTAGCCAAGGCTCGCGACGGGATCGAGAAATATGTCATGGACAAGGTTTCTGATATTGCATTCAACCAGCTCAAGGAATGTCAGCTCTGGATAAAGGAAGATGAAGCGCTACTTCGACGAATGCAGCTTCTATCGGTACGTTATTTTTGATGACAGTAAACCTTCGAAGTGCTGATCTGAGTGACTTGTGCTATTGCGAAACAGTTTTTAACGCCGGCAATGCTGGATATCAAGCCCTGCATGCGCAACGAGGTTGTGTGGTCAATGGCTGAGGATGAGCTCCGGCGTATCAATTCGTTCCGGTCACCTGGGGACAAAATCAATTGCATTGTCCGGTGCTGCAGCGTGATTTTTAGTGTTCTCAGCCTGTCTCGAGGCGACTCAGGCAGCCGTCCGGGGGCCGACGACTTTCTGCCAGTTTTTATTTACATCGTGCTGCACTCGCAAATTCCTCGACTGCATTCCAACTGCGAGTACATTTCAGCATACCGGAACCAAGCTGACCTGATGTCAAAGTGAGATTGAACCCTGCGCAACTGCGATTTGGATATACTCACATCTTTTATTATGTGTTGTTAGAGCTGGATACTGCTTCGTAAATTTGCGCAGTGCGATAGAGTTCATTATGGTGATGGACGGGTCGATGTTATCTCTCTCCGAGGACGAGTTCCAAAGGTAAAACGGTCTTGTTTTTCGCGGGGACTGTGCTTGGCTATTGACATGTTCTCATTCATGTAGACTTTATGCTGAAAGAGAGAAGCTTCTCCTGAAATCTTGAGCAAGATAGTATTGCTGTGAAGTACTCTTGATAATCACGATAGCGCTTCTTTAGGGAATCAGGAGCTCTTCGTACACATCTCGCTGATGTCCGTAGGGTTCTTCTTCTCAAGTATCCACCTCTTGAACCACAGCATCTGACTTTGATAAAATTCTTTTGTTGCTAGTACGCTTTTTTGGCGGCACCGTACCAAAATGCTGCTCCAACTGCGTAATAGGCATGCCGGTTCTAGCCCATACCACGCGATCCAGCATTTGTTAATCTGTAGCGCTTCCATTCAAGTGCCAATCGACCCAACGTTGACACCGTGCTACGCTACGCCAATCATCCTCTTCAAAACTGGTCTGCTTGATCGCCAGAAACAATAGTTTTCCCTGGTCTTTGTTGATCATCTTCGCGTACGCCACCCACATGCTGAACACTGGATTTTTCAGCAGCGTCAATCCTTCTCGTTCAATTTCTGGAACTTGAACACGTCAATCATACTCTTTTTCTGCTTGAGTCATTCCTTCAGCTGCAGAGTCTCTAATTTCTCCTCGTAGTGGGGCCACTCGTCTCCCTTTTGGTCCAGTGCTATTGTGCTGATTGACAGTCCTGCCCCGGAAATCACTGTCAGCTTCCAGCACGAAATACGATAAACTATCGTCTGCTTCCTGTATCAACGGCACGACTCCAATTCTAATGTGCTACACGCCTGGATTGAGCACTACACAAAGCGCTACAAACTGTGGACGTTTCAGCTGTAGATTTCCAGGATCGCATCATGTGGGAACAACTGACGGAGGAAGCACGCTTACAAGAAAAACTTCGGACGAGCTGACGTGCCGATGAGTGACGAGAACTACTACGAGTGGCTCGACAGTGCTTGGCCGTTTTAACTCCAAAACCATTGTCACCAGACATCGGTAAACGCGGCTATTCTTTTCTAAATATTCTTGTATATTTCTCTCATCTTTTTCAGCTTTCAGCAAGAAGTGGCCTCTGCTCTCCTTCTCGTTGTGATTCTAATTCCGTTTCTTCGAGTCGGGGGCTGATAAATCGTTTCAGTATCTCAAAGCAAGTCGGATCATCCCACATAGCTTTCAGTTCATCATTCATTCTAGCAAGTCCCAGTATTGTGAACAGCATCGCTGGCACAACGTACATCAGAGCTGGCTGCCCGGCAACAACATCTCGAAGGACGATAGCCATGATGTTCGCGACCATCAAACCAACCGCATACGCGCACGTAGCTACACAAAAGTATCCACGTGAAAGCGGTAGGCCGCAGCAATAGTCGTATCGAATGCAGAACGCGACGAGAAGACCAGGGATGATGATATCCCCTAGACCCAGCAGAGCCTCCCCTCCATAAACGGAAAATGCCAATGGGATGCTTAAGACCATGGGCGTTGGATGAAATGTGACTTCACCCCCATCAATTTCCCCACTTCCTAGCCGCGTATTTCCACCTCCAGACGCAACGTCTACCATCACGTTGGAACCGAAGATCAATGGAGAAATGTAGACGAAGAATACGTCGTAGACAAACGCTGCAGTCAGTAAACTTGTAGCAACTCGTAAATTTGGCAATCGCACCACGTCAATGAAGATGATACAGATGGTCAGAGCCATGAAGTCTTGAATAGGCCATACCCACGGCTGTGTACGAGCCAGAAACCAACAGAGTGCCAATGCAGGCCCCAGTAACGTCACAAGAAACAGCATAAACGCTTGGAGATTGCTACTGTTTGGAGACGCCATCCGTGCCACGAAAGGCAGCGTAAACATGTGTGAGAGCGCTGCACTACCACTGACTGCGAACAATACGCTCAACAAAAGAGTGACATGCACGTAGTACAGAAGCACCAACAAACAAGATGCCCCCACCAGAAAATAAATGGCATGTTTGCTCTGGAGCTCCAGTCGATCATCTTCCACACCCACATATTCGTTTCCTGTAGTCGACCCCATAGTCGTCGAGATTGAGCTGCTGGAAGGACTACGGTCGAGTCTACCGGTCAACATACGTGCCACCTTTTCGTACGAAAGTTCCCGCTCTTCACCACACGAGTAATAAGCTGCAGACATGACCGTTAGGACGCCAAGCACCCAAGTCAAAGCCATTGACACATTCCACGGGGATTCCTCCGTATTGAACGCCCAAACTAATACATCTGTATCTCCAATAATACTGGCCGCATCATCAATCCGATTGCCATCCTGGAACGCAACCAGTAGCACCGGGATCGTCGTCTTGATCTCCGTCATCATGGTGATAGCCCTTCTAGGCTGGATTTGCAACCAATTACTCGTAAAGCAGCAAGCTTGAAACTGGTTTGTTGCTAGTTTCCCCGTCAGTACACATGTGCTCGTCACACATGCAGGCTTAGATGAGCAGCTCCACGCTGAAAACGGGTCTGCAAGTTCCGGGAACATCGAGCTGTTGGTTGTCACGGTCTCTTCTCCAAGTGCACAGTCATAGTACGCTCCATTTCTCAACTGTAGACTTGTATCAGCAAAAGCTCCAGCAATTGAGTCTCGAATGATTACTAGAGATGCTTCCGCCTTCTCTGCAGCCAGTGCCTGTTGCTCTACAGAGCACGTGATGCTCCGAGTGAGCAAAAGTGCCGCCTCTTTTGGCAACGCAATCATTTCTTCATCCACAGGCTTCACATTGCTGCAGTCGGTCGTCATCTTAGCCTGTACTAATCTTCTGGACTGATTAGGCGTTGCGGACTCTTCGTTCACCATTAATTGACCTGTAGCACGGGAATAGGAGGACGAGGGCCATGACACTCGAGGCAAAGCGGCTCCAAACGTTGCAGTCGTCACGCGGAACTGCTGCGACGTGGTCGGTGACAACGTGCGTAGCTGCAACACATCGGTACTGTGTACGGCATCGACCAAGAGCAGCAGAAGCACCGCCAACATTGCTCGTCTACAGACAGAACTCGACTGAGCTCCCGACTTTTCGCACCGGAAAAACTCATCCGGATAAAAAGCTGCCTGTTTTGTATCCGGATGAAACTTCCCTGGAGTTGTAGCGCTTATGCGCTTGAGAGCCGCAAGTGCGTTAGGCACAACCCCCATACTCAGAATTCAACATTCCCCTCTGCACAAATAAAAATCTCAGCCTCCGGTATTTTGGTGGTGGAATATGTTTCGGTGGCGCGTGCGTTCTCACTCTGAACGCATCGCTGCCTTGCGAGCTGCAACTATACACGAAGGCTATACGGCTCTCAGCGTCGTTCAGTTCGTTCTACACAGAGGCGGAGGATGAGGAGGACATCATTCCTGTCGATGGGAAGATGACTTTAGGCGAGAATATCGCGGACAAGGAAGCCGCAAGCATCGTAAAGGAAGGGACCAGATCCCTAACATTGAACCCTTGGAAGAACTGGATCGAAGACCAGGCACCCGGATCAAGGCTCGAGAACTTGCCTACGACCTGGATCAACTACCCCGAGGAAGAGTGAAGTATATCTCACACCCCTTCAAACAGTGAGCATGGTCAGACTATAGTTCTATCCCACACAAACGGGGATCCAAATTGTAGCCGCCAACAATCGAGGTCGACGACAACGCCTCAGTGTACGCGGATGTTCCCGAGGCAAGGCCCACCGAGTACACCTTAACCGGCACGGACGATCTACCCTGTCTTCTTCCTCTCGCAGCGGCTTTGGCCCCTACCCAATGGTTCCCGGATGCCGAGTGGCAACGAGGATGTCCGGGTTTGCATTAACTACAAGTGACAGTGCCAATAACCAACGTCCAAGCATGTGCAATGGGAAACCGCCGCTCAGGTCACCCATCCATGCGGTATTTCCCTGTCTGGGCAGCTATCGCGACGACTACGTCATGCCTCCAGTCTGAGCGCGACGACCCGGTATTTCTGTCATGGAGCCTACTGGGCTAAAATTTGGGTGAGTATCCGGACGTTGTTTCTTGCTTTTGTTCTAATAGGCTCTGGTAACAGGACCTCCCATTGTATTAATCTATATTTGACTTCAGGGATCTCCGGTGAACACTTGTGTCTACCGGAGAACGTTTGACTCCCAAGCGCTCCTGTGAGGATCGGAAGGATATTCGACGGTCTAAGCAAGAAACCCTCATTCGCACTCACACTCTCTCGACCCCGGCGAGGTCATATTGCCAAGAAAATGAACCTACGAGGACACCACAAGGTAACACATGCCCGTCTTGCTGTGCGACTCTGATATCACTTCAGTAGTCGCCCTTCCGGGTTCACTGCACGCCCCTGCACCGCGGTAAAAGTTGCACCGACTTCTCACTGGCGGCGACCCCCCGCGCACCGTTGAATCCACCCATGCGTAACGTGGCACCTGACGAACCAAGGCCCTTTTTCCAGTTCGATGTGGCCCACACACAGGGATGCGAACAACGCCGATTTCTTGGCTTCGGTCATCGGGATATTATCGGGCTGTTACGCTACTCTGTAACGGCTCATTTCATCGACGGCACGTTCAAGATGGCACCAAAACCGTTCACTCAGTGTCTCATCAGGATGGTTCGTGACCCTGGAGTTGATTTGTACGTTCCAGTCATGTATGCGCTTATGGATTCAAAAGAACAGGATGCGTATTGAGTTACATCATTTTTCAACCCGTTAGAGCGCTATAATCGAGAGTTTGGCGAGCTTTTCTCGGTTACGCACCCCAGTCTGCTGGCGTTCGTTGAGACAGCCCCAAAGCTGACTCCCGCCGCTACGTCCAAATGATTGACGACATTAAACACCATCGCCGGGACCCGCCTTCACACGCACCGTATGTCGAGCCGTGCGTCCCGAACGACTACACAGAATTTTAGGTAACGTGTTAGTACGTTCTGAACTAAAACGTGAACGTGACGTCTTGTCGAATGTGTCC
Organism: Phytophthora meadii; assembly: GCA_032432875.1. Classification (NCBI taxonomy): domain Eukaryota; phylum Oomycota; class Peronosporomycetes; order Peronosporales; family Peronosporaceae; genus Phytophthora; species Phytophthora meadii. The sequence goes on along the minus strand of JAUMGV010000075.1, from coordinate 359,008 downwards.
TAACAGGTGCTCTAAAAACCGTCATTTACCACCATAGCTTATAGTTTGTTTAGGTTGTTAAGATCACGGTTAGAACAATTTTTAGGAACATTGTTTTTTTTCGGCACCAAATCATCCACCCAAAAGTAGTTAAATCAATCACCTGGGTAGTCATTCTTGCCTGTACTCCCATCGATGTAGGCAATTGCCTTACCGACCACCGCGTTGCGCCAAGGAGGGTCCATCCAAATCTGGCCGACATATCAATCACCAGAGTGTTTTCAAACGGATTAGTACCAGCAAGTTCGTGAGAAGAGCCACGTTACTGAGCATGACCTTAATATCGTCGCCCGGAAACTGGGCCGTTTGATACAATATTTCCTAGGAGATAGCGTCGCAATGGATATATTCCGCTGTTGGAATGGCGTCCTGGACTGAGAGGTCGTTCACGGAGTGGCCGTCAAGAAAAGAGAGATCGTGGATGACCCAGTTGGAAATGTGGAGGTCTTCGTCCCCTTTATCGACGATCCCAAATGGACTGAGAAAAGCCTCTAGTCAGAGCTGCAGGATATCGATGTCAACGACGATACAACTCCCCAGATCCTGCTCCTTGCGAATGTTCTTCCAGAGCACATTAGCCCAGGCGATAGCAGACAGTTAGTTGAGAGAGGAGAAGTACTTGTGTTTTGGGAGGCAGATAGCAAAGTGAGATTTCGTTAACGTTCTGTTTTCATAGCTCTCGACTACCTTTCGTTCTTGAATCCAGGGTGGTTGCTCAACCTGTGGCCGCAATGGTTCATTCCGTGATGGCGCGAGTTTTGTGCCACTCGTGCCTGACCTGGTCCATCTACACTGGAACCTTCTCAGTGATGTCGATAGCGGCATGTGGCACTTGTATTTGATCAGGAAATCCAACTCGTCCCCCACAAGTGACGCATGGTCTGACGATCGCTACACTACCGACCCCGACACGCTCTTTCGATCCGTGCGGTCATTTGCCCAGTCGGCGTCCGTAGCAACAACTACGTCGTCGCTTGTAGGTCGAAGCTTCAGTCCTTTCGTTGCGCGAAGGTGACGCAGTAGATACTTTGTAGCGTCCGAAGCCATCTTTCGCTGGGCAGCGGCATGACGTGCTAGCTGTCCGACCACGAACATGATGTCAAGTCTCGTGACTCTCGCTAAGTATAGCAAACCCCCGACCGCTTGTCGATATGGCATTTTTGCCGTCAGCGCGCGTTCTTCGCCGCTTGGACCTTCATCGGTGAGATCTAGCCGCGTATTCGCCACCATTGGTAGGTGCGTGGGTCGGGTCTCGTCCATCGCGAACCGATGCAGTACATCTTCGATGTAGCTCGCTTGACTGAGTAGTAGCATATCATCCGCGACTCGATCCACCTTCATGCCAAGGAACTGGTGCGGCTCCCCCGTGCCCTTCACCTGATAGCGAGTTGACAGTGCGGTCATCAGACGCAGGCATTGAGCCTCGTTTTCATGGGCGACAAGTATGTCGTCGACATACACACACACCAAGAGCAGCGAGCCATCCACGTAAGCGTAATACAGGCACGGATCACCGCTGGTTGCAGATAGGCCATAGTCAAGTAGGAATGCGTTGATTTCTTGGTTCCACTGGCGCCCTGCTGGCGCAGCCCATAGAGTGCTTTGCGGAGACGCCAAACCTTGTCGATGTTGCTCTGCGTTGCGTACCCTGGAACGGGTTTCATATAGATTTCTTCTGCCAGATTGGCCTTCACATAGGCAGCCGGAACATCTCCTTGGCGCACCCGCATCTTCAGCCACACGACTATCACGAAGAATATTCGCACCGTGATAATGCCAGCCACGGGTGCATGTCTCCACGAAATGAATGATCCAAATCTGTTTGTCACCGCGAGCACAGAGTCTCGCCTTGAATCTCTTCACACTGCCGTCCCGTTCCTGTCTTCAATCGAAATTGCAGTGTGTGGTCGAGAACTCGCGCACCAACTGGTGCATCCACCCACTCGAATGTACCGTTTTCGAACAGCGTGTTCACTGCTTCGTCTATGGCACGTTTCCACTGCTGCCATTCAGGGGACCGTTTGGCTTCAGCCAGGTTGAGTGGCTCCCTTATGATATCGCTTAACACTGCGAACGCTTGGGCCTGAGCGATGGTTCGACGGCGATACGCTGTGAACGCCGGACTGCGGCTAGCTCCGAAGGGAATGCGCCTTCTCGGTCATCTTGAGTGTCAGCGGTCTCGTCAGTTTCTTTGTCTACTTCTGCGTCGTCGTCTTCATCGTCCTCGGTACTTCAGTCGATCTCAAAAAGCATCCTGTCGAGAATCGTGACGTCACGAGATGTGAATATGGAGCGCCTTGTGCCCTTGGTGTAAATGTAAAACCCCTTGATGTCATTGGCACACCCGACAAAGGCACCAAGCTGCCCTATTGTGTTGAGGAAGCGCTTCGTCTTGCGCCGTAGCTGATCGGGAACTCGAGCGACCACTGCTTACCCAAAGATGGGGAGGTTGCTTACATCTGGGCGCCCTCCAAAAAAGCGCTCGTGCGGCGTGACTTGAGCCCCACGCCGAGCAATCCTATTACGAATGCATGTAGCATGTTGCAATGCACGTTCCCACAGATTGTGCGGCAGCCCCGAGTCAACTAGCATGGCGGCCGCCATCTCGGTCACAGTTCTGATGCTGCGCTCTGCCACGCCGTTCTGGAATGAGGAATACGGCGTAGTGTGTTGCGTCCGAATCCCACGATCGTGTGCCAACATGCGGAAGTCTTTGTTCAAAAATTCCGTACCGCCGTCCGTCCGAAGGACCTTAAGTGCTCCAGCGTTTACGCCAGCTTGCCGTTCGATCATCTTCAGAAAACGTTTAGCCATCTCGGCAGCCTCATTCTTACGTCTCAGTGCATACGTCTGTATGTAGTCTCGCCACACCGCCACCATAAAATACCTGCTGCCGTTCACTGACACCGAGATAGGACCCGCGAGATTAATGTGGCAGATCCCATCAGCAACTTCGTCAGTACTGGACCTCGCGCTTGGCACCGGCAGTCGAGTGGCTTTGGTGAGGGAGCAAACCGTGCACATGGCAGGTTTGGATCCTGGACTGACTCGTAGCCCCCGCACAGCGTTACCATTAGCCATTTTCTTCAGTTTGGTGTAGTTGACGTGACCAAGTCTCCTGTGCCACATTTCCAAAGTCCTCCCTAGAGCCGTCGCTGACAACGCGTGCTCATCGCAGTTCCTGGTTCCTGGAAGCTGTGCCGTCACCACGGCATACACGCCTCCATCAACGCGCGCGATGCACCGGGCGCGTCCTCGAGTGCCGTTTGAAATGGTGCAGCTACTTGGGCCAAAGCTCACACCGTATCGATCCCATAATAGTGCCGAAACAGATAGTAATGTGTGGGGAAGCTCTGGAACCATGTACACGTTGTCCACCACAAACTCTTTTTCCACGTCGTTTCCAGCGCTGTCTTGAACAAGAGCATTAATCCGTAGCTGTCCTTTAGCCCTGGCCACGACCGTTCTTCCGTCTGCTACGCGAATGGCGAGCATTACCTTGCCTTCCGTCACCTCAAAGCCGGTTTGTTGGCTCGTCAGGTGGTGGGAGGCTCCCGAATCCACCAGGATTGGGCCCCACCCGACGCCAAACCTTCAGGCCGAGTCTTCTGCGGAGTCATCAGCCCAGTCTTCTGTGGATGCTTCCACCGCTTCGTCTGCCGCGGCAACTTTACCTTGTGCGTCAGCCTTTTGATCATCTTCATTCGTCTTGGACAAATGCTGGCGATGCTACTTGGCTGTGTGCCCTTCTTCGCCACAGATGTAACAGACAACTCCCCCTCGGCGAGGCATCTTGGTCGGCTTTCTCTTGCGCTCGACTACGGCGGAGAGTGCCTTTGATTTGCCCCCGGATCCCTTGATTTTCGCCTTTTGAGTCTTGTGTTTTGCATCTGCGATCTTGGGCTTGTTGTCATCGCGTGCCACGCGTCCCCCTTCTGAGATTTTGCGTCTCTTGTAGTCGTGTCGCCCATCTGATTGAGATAACTCGCTTAGAAACTGCACTGCGTCACTCAGCAGACTCGTGGGGTTTCCTTGCTTGTCATTTATGTGTGCTTGAACGATGTCTTTACGTTGTGGCCACGCCAATCTCAGGAACGTTCCCAATGCATGTTGCGTGTTTGCTGATCTGGTGATTCCCCCAGTGAGCCGATCTGCCATCCGGAGAAGCCTATCAGCATACTCTTGATACGTCTCAGATGCATGCTTCTTTTCCGCGTAGATTTGAGCAGTGATTTCTTGGTCCGTTAGGTTGGAGCGAAACTTAGCGACAAGAGCGCGACCGGTATCCTCGAAGGTTGCATCAGGATGCGCGGCTCGGTACGTCTTCAGCCAACGGCGCGCCGTGTCCGTCAGAAATATCGAGAGGACGGACTTCTTGGCCGATTCCGATCATTCTTGGGCTGCCAGCACTTGAGCGTCGTCCACTTGGTCAGGGTGGAACTGGTCCCACCAGTCTCGTACGCCAGAGACGTAGGCCCCTGAAGGCACCTTGCCAGTAAATTGGTCCATCTTGATGTTTCTCAGGTCGATTTTCCCCTCGCTCTTCCCACCTCTTCCCATTCGCATTGGTGCAGGGTTCGGCTCATCGTCGGGCTCGTCCACACCATCGGTTGCAGCCCCTGTTGGAGCATTTGCTGGTGACTGGGCTGCATCGTTCGGTGCGACTGGCAGGACCGGGGCGTCTTCTTGCACAGCAGGGATGACGGGAGCATCACCGGCGGCATGTTGATTGTTGCGGTTGGTGCGACGAGTTTCCATGGAGCTTGCGGCTGTTAACCAGTTGAGAGAGGAGAAGTACTTGTGTTTTGGGAGGCAGATAGCAAAGTGAGATTTCGTTAACGTTCTGTTTTCGTCGCTCTCGACTTACCTTTCGCTCTTGAATCCAGGGTGGTTGCTCACCTATTCCATTTCCTTGTTGGGTCGTTTGCTTTGTCTCTAACGGTTGCCCATTTCATATTGTTCGTTTGGAGAACGCTTGATAGACTGGTGTATAAAACCGATTGCGAATTGATTTAATATACTAGAGGGTGATGCGCGAAATTTACGGGGATACCAGACGAACCAGGTGACTGGCAGACATTCCTTAGTTGACCTGGAGTACTAGCCCACTGCTCAAGGACCAGGAAAAAGTTAGAGTGGCTGTATATTTGTATATCGGAACTCTGCATTGTTGTTACCTTGGAAAATGATCAAGCGTAAGGATGGAACGCATTAACTCTCTCTCTCTCCTCCAACCCAAAAATTAAGTATTTGGGCAGACTAAAACCTCACATGTAGCCCGTTGATCCAACTCCTAATTTGAGTTGTTGTACCTACAGTTACTTATTAAACTTAAAAGTAGTGCAAATGATGCCAGAAAAACCTGCCGGTAAAAGTTATTCATTTTAATTCTTAAGAACAGGTAGCTTACACGTCGGAAAACACGACGTCTTTTTCCGTCGTTAATTGTTAATAAAGCAATGGAAAATGAAAGTACTACAGTAGGATTTGCCTTATCTTCGTCGATGAAACACACGGAACAACATTAACGCAACATATCTGCTAAATAACAATTCAAGCATATCGAATACATGCCATCAAGGCCTAATAATCCATGTCCACTGGTGGGATGGCCGCGAGAACGCCTCTTGTCTCCAAGAGCGATTGTTTTGGAACCTCTCACGATGAGAACTCTCCTGACGTCCGTATTCAAAGGCACAAGGGGATTGCAGCAAAGGTGAAACGATCAAGGAAAAAGGGAAGTGGAATTCATGGCACACGCCTCAGGAAGTCGAGGTTTGAACTGGATACATCAGCAACACAGCCGACAGCAATGACAGGAGTGCTGAGGCAGATGCTACCACAACTTCCTATACTTGCAACCAAGGATTGGCACAGTTCAATGTCATAGTTATTGGAGGTCCGAATTGATTTCACATCAGAATGCCCTCCAAGCACAGCGAGCATCGTAGCAGTTTCCCCTGCGTTTGTCTCGCACTGCAACGAAACATCAGGAAGTGCAATTATTTTTTCACAATATTATTTAGAAACTTCGAGAACAACCATCACTTTCCATCTGTCAGACCCACCTATGTGTGTGTGTGTGTGTGTGGGGGGGGGGGGGTCCGAAACTCATCTTGCACTTCACGACTAAGCCCTTCGTCCGCAAAAGACCTCCTTTTCGAAGCAGTAGCGGCTAGTTTATCACCATCCAAAGCTCCATCAAGGGCTGAACCAGCAACTTCGCGACGGCACAACGTACGGCCCTTGTAAGCGAATCAACTTTCCAGCCAAGGAATTAACCATGACATTCTCGAAGCCAGGAAACTTGACAAGAAATGCGGTTGGTGATAGCAGAGGAGAGAAATGTCCGACACAGTTATGCCGATGACGACCCAGAAGTGAGTTCCATCCTCAGTCCAAGCGTCAACAGCGAAACCAATCTTCCTGTCTTTGACACGCTCTTTGATACGACATTGGATGACAATTTCAGCGCCGAGCATGTGTTTCTTGAATGTCTTCACGCTAGCCGTTCCTCATCCTTTGTCCGAGAGCTTGTAGTTTCGTGTCGTTTTGACAAGCAGCTTCGCTTCGGCAACCATTTCTGGAAGAATAGGTCCCTCACAGTACTGACCAACTGTATCTGGGCACAGGCTTTTGCCATCCAACTGTATCTGGGCACAGGCTTTTGCCATCCAACTGTAAGATCCTTGGCAAGATGCCTTTAAGGACGCCGCTAGTTGAAGCCTAAACTCGGTACGCAGGTTTTCTTTAAAACGTTGTGTTACAACTCAATCCCTTGTTGGCTCGGCGTGACACCAGGAACCCCGGCTCTGTTGCTGTGTCAGCGGTTCCAGCGATCTGACAGGTACACTGATGTGAACCAGTCTGCAAAAGCCTTCTCCCTAAAATTGATTCAGTTGTTGTCGGCTACGGTGCTCATCTTGAGGAATTGCTTGTGGTTACGAGTTGAATAAAGTACCATGACTACAGGTCTAATTATCGCTTCGTTGTTCTTCTTATCCACCAGCAACGACTTTTTCTTGCGTTCGTGTGCGCGCCATATGCGGCCAGCACGTGATGAGTGTCACGTCAGGCCAGATTTCGTAAAATTCTGAGGCGATTGCCTCTGAGTGGTCAAGGTTACCGTAGCATACGTTCAGATTCACATCAAGGAAGTCTGAAGCTTGATTTCTTATGACCTTGGACATTTTGGCGCATGCAGCAACGGATTCGGACCGCGCCAACATGCATAAATGTGTAAGCGAACTGTCCACGAGGCCAATGAGCGCGATCGAACCCCAGTCCACTACGGCACACCCTCCAAAATGCGGTTTGCAGGTGCCATCTGCAGTGCACACAAGCTTGTCGCCTCGATCTCTAACTGCCACTGCAATGTTGCGAAATACACGACGCGATGAAACATTCTCGCCGAAGGAAGTTTCCCCGCCTTCTTCGTGACAATCGAACTGAAAAGCGTCAAGGCCAATCATTTCGTCCACCCGAGAGTCGTTAAGATCATTTAAAGTTTTCACGCATTGAGTAAATTAGGCGACTGGCCCACGCCGTGATAGAGACATGGTTTGTACAGTCCCAATTGTCTCTACATTGTCGTACTAGAAAATCCTTGCGGTTTTCGAACTGTTTCGTAGAGGGAAGCATCCCCAAATAAATGAAGAGGATTTCCGCGGAAGCGATCCTGCAGCAATGTGCGGAGATGTGTTGCCCCGACCCATATCGAGGGGCATGTCCACTTCTTCAATGATAAGAAAGTGGATCCCCCGACGTTTAATGAGTGTGAGCCCGGAGCTACGGTTTCCAGTCTGCTCGAGATGAAATTGGTCTTGCTTGTTACCATCTGTGATAGTCTTGATTTTAAACCAATGGTCGCATTCGAGGGCGCGTGCGATCGGCAGCGAAACACACGAGCAATACGCCTTTGCGTCTAGTAATTAAATTCAGAAGCTTCAGAGTCATTACAATCACTTGCGAAGTAGAAGGCAGAAGGTTCAGACTCTTCACAAACGTCTAAGCGGAGCCTGACACTGCTTTGAAACGTGAACCCATTGCTAGGGTCAGCATCATGAGAGCTACTGCGATAACAAGAGTGGGGAGAGCCTGCTTCGACACTCTCCATGGCCGGGTCCACTGGGTAGAAAAGAAATGAAGCAGCTATTATTTTGCTCATAGCCTGTAGTTCGCGCTCTTGAGTAGATAAGATGCTGAAGTATCCACCTCCTCTCTGTGCCGTGGTGGGCATTTCGCTAAGCATCTTGTGCTATCGTTAGAACATAGATCAGGAACATAGACTTGATAGAACCTTACGTCCACTTCAAGAGCTTCTAGCAGTAATGTGTGTAGTCAATTATGATTCTTAGGTTCCCCCGTACCGCGGATCTTCGCTAATGGACTGTAAGTTCAAGCAAACATTATATATATTAGCGATAATCCTCGGTATGACGTGGGCGCCTCGTTAGTTGAGTATGGGTAGTCTTAGGTAGGTAGGTAGTTTTTTTTTTTTCAACTTCTGGTGATCTCTCATCACGAACAGCTATTCATATTAAAAGCAAAGCAGGGCTGAATACCTAGAGTTTGTGGTATCACTTTAGGGCGAGGTGGAACCGATCAGAATTGCCTTCCTCTTGAACGAGCTTTGTCAGTGCTAAGATCACGTCAAGTTAAAGTGGGTTCTCCGTAGAGAACTTTCCAAGTAATAAAGCACTTTCTCGAATGAGCGACATTTTCACGCGTTGGGTTTTTGCATCGGAGACGACGTTCGACTATCTCATGGCCCCCGGATCAAATAAGACATGCCCCTGCCCGCATCACAAAAATTGCTGAACAGCAGAATTTGTCCCAGAGATACTTTCCAAAGTCATACCCCGCACAGCTAGTTCCTTCCAGTCTTGTTTTGGAGATATTGTGCGTTTTCCAGGCAAATTTTAAATGACGGTGGTGATGATGATGAGCCTTCTGAAATTACAGGTAGAGAGACACGCACAGGAACTGTTGGTATCAGTGACGTCAGCGGCCTACTGTATGCATTCACTTTAATCTGACCAGTGCAATAGGTCACAAGTAATAGGCTATTATTCACTTTAGCTGACTATTCACTTTAGTCTGACTAGTGACTTGGATCACTAGATACGTTGGGGTGGTAGCGCTGTACACCTAGTTAATTCGCGGTAGATGCGAGCAGTTGCTGTTGGACAACTCGATAGCGCTGTCTATTAAAGCTTCATGGCCATTCAATTGTATACTTCAAAGTAGAAACTGGAAAATAATGTCCGGACCCAATACAGTTTGCCAGCATCAAGAAACAGGAAAACAGCCTATTGCACTTCAACCGCAAAGCAATTCAAGCTAGACAGTGAATACGTGACGTCTTCTTCCCCCGGGGGGATACCAAGAACGACTGGAATACTCCAATGAGCTGGAATATGAGAATCACGTGTGAGCAGTGGACATTATAATCGTGTCATCATTTAAAGTACAGTCATTATATCCAAGAGAATTCAGTAAGGGTGGGAACCTTCCAGCAAATATAAATATTATGAAAAACTTTACCCCGTGCCAACTTGCCAACGTAATTATCTCACTCAAGATGTAATTCGTAATAATGTCACGGGGACATCAAAGACCAAACACACGAAAGGTAGAGACTGCTTTGATCCCAATACTCGACGGCTCTCCGATTCAGCAATAGATCCCCACTCTCGTTTCCATCATTCTCTCTTTTTTCCACCCATTATAGTATCACTGCAATGCCACCCAAATCCAAATGTCATCCAAAAGTGTGATTATAAGCGTAAATGGCCAAAATAACCACGAAAAATATCGAAACGACTTGATCCAAATATCAAATTCGAGAAAACCTTATCGACAGCAGGACGATCTCAAATGCAGGGAGAGCTGTGACTTCAAGCTTGTCGTTTATAGAATGCAGGCTTTGTGCAGAATCCCAAGTCTAAAATCTAGGGGCAAACGAGCCTTGCTTAGATAAAAGCCTGTGGATAATTATTTACCTATTTTTCGTGGATATCTTGGCCGTTTACGCTTACTATCACACTTTTGGATGACATTTGGATTTGGGTGTCATTGCGGTGATACTATAATGGGTGGAAAATAGAGAGAATGATGGAAGCGAGAGTGAGGTTCTATTGCTGAGTCGGAGAGCCGTCGGGTATTGGGATCAAATCGATCGTGTACTATTCAGTGTGAATTCTCCTATACGCATGATGTTGCTTGTCACCAGTGAGTCAATGACTCACCACAAAAGCTGAAGGTCATTTCAGGGAGTGTTTGCTCGCATGGTTTTTTTTCTACAGCCGAAAAGTGTTTGACATCGGTTAAAAAAAGTGTAATCGCAGTCCGAAGAACCATAGTTTGGCTGTGTTTTGATGTCGTCGAGTGACATTCGCGTCACACTATGCATTTTAACATCTTCATTCGTGCCACATTTTCACAATGTTAAATTTCATCAGTCAAAGTTTTGTTCCTCGTAGAAGCAGATCCGAAGTGCAGCCGCGGGTAGAATCCCTCGGTTTCTGCACAACCCCCAGCATTGCTACGAGTCCTTGAAGGCCCTCCCAGTGCTCATCTTCCTGTCATTGTTTCTCTTGACGAGGTTGGTCGTGGTGAAGAGTATGAAGGCGTTGTCACAAGGCTCTGAAGGTGTTTACGTTTCACGACTAGTTCCACAGGTACGTCTTCCCCGCGTATCTACTGCTCATTGTGCTAGTAGTGGTTCTCCACTTCTAGTCATTCTGGAACCAACACCGACACAGATGGGCTATTCGAGATGATCGCCTTTGAGCACATCTGTGACGCCATGCATTCCACACAATTCCGCTAGAGATCGAGTACTACTTCGTTTACGTTTGATTTCGGGTACATGGCCTAGCTTCGCGTGGATGAGGTCTATAGATCGCTCTGAAGATGAGTGCGTCCTTCCTGTTGCTACTGGTGTCAAGGCTGCGTCTAATTTTTTTAGACTGCTATTTGTCTGGTAACGTAAGGCCAGCAATTGGAATAATCGTCTCATTTAGACGGCGCCGAATCTTGTAGGGTGACTCACCAGAAGCCGCAACGATATCAAATACATGGCAAACGCTTGCGGTGGCAGCGACAAACACGTCTCGAAAGTGGAATGCGGCGAAACACTCGACGTGAAAACCACAGTTGCACCCAGTGCATCCCAACGTGATCGCAAACGTTTGCCGCACAGCTGAACAGCATGCACAACACCTGGTCGTGAGTTTTAGAGATAGAGTTCGGAGTCAAAATATGGTGGCTGGCGCATGAGCCAATAGTTCTCGCTACCGAAGACGATTTGCGTTTTGCGGAGCTTCGTTTCTTCAGCTCCTACTCTGTCAAACCTCCGCAATACTATGTTTGAACTCGCGAAGGCTCACGCTGCGAACGTCTGCTGGTTTGACTACTTGGTAGAGTGTTTAAGCGTTTATCGCCCACAAATCCCGTGAAGATTGACATCGAGAGTCGACTTCCTTTATTGTCCTCCGCAGTTGGTCGACCCTGTCGACACCATTCATTGCCGGATTGTACGCGGTAATAATCGCTGGTAGCATGAATGTACTGCGATGCATCATCTCATTTCCCGATGGGATATAGGACGTGGCAACAGGCAGCAGCTCTGGCGTCGACGCTTGACAACGATCGTACCGGGACAGTATCATGTAAATGCTATCGGATATGTCACTTATTCCATCAGTCCTCAATGCACCATTTGTCTACACACGAAGGGAATCCTTGACATTTCCAGCGAGAAATAGAGCAAACAGACCCGCCTCACCACTGTGTGCATACGCTTCTCGAATTCGACCTTCTTGTAGAAGTATCAGGCCACTATCTCGCTTCAAGCGGATAATATAGTCGTTCTGTGCCCCGATCACACCAGTACCCTGCTTCATCTCGTCGTCGTTGTCTTCAAGATCAGCGTCCCAGGCTTCCAGCACAATTGGTTCGGCAGGATCTCCGTGGGCTCCGTCTTCACGCACAGTGTTCGCCACTGTTTCTATGATTAGTTGGCTACTGCATCCACCGAGTTGGACACCCCTACCAAGCTCCTGGTCTGCTCTAACCATCCCAGGTAATGATTATCTGCCAAATGACAAAACTTCTGATGCACCAAGACAGTAACTTGTTGCGTTTATTTACATGGCTAATAACAACTACTACATGTACATGCAACAAAGCTCTAGATAGGGCACGCATCGTGGCACCAAGGGTAGAAGATAACTGCGATGCTCTTATCCAGCTTGCCCTCACACCAGGGAAATCGAACACGGAGCCAGAAGATAAATCGGCCTGTTGTTCTCCATCCAGCAAACGAAAGACATCGACTCGGATATTGTGGCGGAACTCTGTATGCACTGCTGGAAATAATCAAATGGGGCATCATGGCGTGAGAATGACGCGACATCTTCTGCTGACCAACAGCACGGTGCAACGTTTTTGGAGTACGTCGTAGCGCAAGCTACGCGCTGGCAAGCGGTATTTCTACCGCTTATCGACTCACTGGAGCTGGTGTCAAAGCCGGTGACGCCTGAGCGGCTGAATTTCTTCGCTCGAATTGGCAAGTACATAGCACCGCACACTACACGCCCACTGCTGCTGTGTGTGTCTGTTGACCAGGTCCTCTTTTACTAACTCATTGAGGATGCTAACGATGGCGCCGCTGACCCGAAGAAGCTGTACTGGGCCCGATGGCCACGAGTTCTCTCAAGTCTCGGAGTGGGCAAATAGTCACCATACGGTTTGGATCTTCTAAGAGCCTTTTCTCACTCTCGTCAAGCAGCTTCTGGTGTTGGATGTAGCAATTCTAGAGCTTGTGACCTCATGACAGAGGACGGCATGGCGAGTCTGATTGGTTACCCAAGGTCACTAGCTGCACGCGGTCCTTGATCACGCACTTCAGGAACTTGCCATCAAAAGTCGAAGCCCATGTTCAGCGATGTGGTTATCAGATCCTCAATCACAAGCCTTACCACACAGCACCTACAGCGAATATATTGGCTGCACTGGAATGCGAACGGTCGCGCCAACCCGAAAGGCAGCAACGCCCGCATGTCAATATGTTGGACTCAAAGAGATTGTTCTGTGAAAGCTACACGGTCTATTGATCTTTACGGTATGTGCACACGGTTGTCTGCCTTCATCACCCCCGTAGATCATTAATCCACTGCGAAGCACGAGTTGTGCCCGGTTTCCACTTGCATTCATAGTGCTGAACACAGGCACAAAGGGGCGAACACGTCCCCAGAGTACAGCGTATGGCTCATGGCGTTCCAACTGCGCGGCTCCACTACCGTGCTGGGATGAGACTGTGACGTCGAAAAACCGCAGCAACGTCTCGCAATGCAGCATAAAGGGAACGCGTAACGGCCCTACTATCGGCGAATGCACACGCCACAGACGGAGCCCAGCGACCGATGAGTACTGCGTGACGCGATGACCGAGACACGGCATGTACAACGCGGACGACGTGTGCTCGTCCGGTTACAACGGCGGGTTCAGGATGCGGTAGCGTTCGGATTCTCCGAGACCAACAGCGTTCTAGTGTGTCAGCACGGATGATGATGTAGCGGTCGTAGAAGCAGCAGGTATGAAGGCCAAGGTGGTCGAGCATGGCTGTGTGCACGTTCTAAGGCGATGGGAGCGACCGAACTTTGGATGGATCAGTTGTGCTTGGAAGAGCAAATTGGAAAATGGTAATTCGGAACTGGGGATCGTTTTGGTGTCAAACGTATGAAATTCCTTGTGACGCCAACCGGAGGTTCAAAGTTGCGCTTACATGCTAAAACCAGTTTCAAGCGCAACCAGCTTCAACCAGCGATTTGGCGCTAAAACAACTTCAAGCGCAAGCTTTAGCTAGTGATTTCGCGCCAAAACAAACTTTAAGGCTACCGACCAGCTCCATTGGAGCACTGCTGATTGAATCAGTGCCACTGAAATACTAGTTCAATCATTGAACTTCAATGCATATCGTTGCATCCCCGCCGGTACTGGGCATGTTTGGAGGGGGTATTGCCACATTATCCAATTGACGCAAGAGGAATCCAGTAACGTCCCACCACAATCGGGATGCTGCCACTACTACCCACTGCTCACCACTGTTGAGACGACAGTGCCAACTCAACACATTGTTGTTGTGGCTGAAATATATCCCAACCCAAGTATTTCATTGAGTAATGATCTTAGATCGTGGTCTATCCAGTGCTTGTTTGAAGTTGACGTTCATAACATTATATATATACTACTGCTGCTATATACGGAAAAAAGAATTGACATGGAATTCAGTTTCAAATATGCAGGATATCGAAAGGGGGTTTCGAGACCCTCCAGTAGCAGTGGAGCCTGGATGCCACAATCGATCGGTATGGATATACATATTTTTAAATACTATTTTTTTATATAACTGACCGCATCTAAACTTACATTCGTGTTGTACGCCGACGTCTGGACCAGTACGCGAACGAAATTGAGTGTTCGATGGCGCGGACCTGCTCGGGTGGTTGGCACGACGTCGAATTGGATTTTTCTCGTCGAAAACATGATTACAGGCGACACCCGGGAGGTTCATGCAAGTCGTTTGAAGTTTTATGCGGATGCCTCTTTGAACGTTACCGAGGAGCTGCTGCAGCATGTGGCTCACAACAGCGAAACTTACATTCGATGTTTGTTCGCTGCTATGGGAGTTCGGGTAACCACGTCGAGTACGTCGTCCAACAACTGCGGCCGGCAGAGCTGCGAGAGTTTATCGAAGAAAAAGCTCTGACAGACCCCGAAATGGGCATCCCGTGCTTTGCTCGAGTTTATATACAAAGATCTTTGGTGGAGTCAGAAGTGCGTATGGGCTGAGTGATAAAACATTCGCAGCTATTAATGTTTTCTACTCGCTTGTAGCTGTTCGAGAGAAAGATTTTGGCTCGTCACTACGAGCTCATGCATATCATCGAGATACCAACACCTTCTTTTGGAGAGCACGCCGCCGGTATTGGATTTGAATGGATGGTCGCAACTGACCCCATTACAAGTTGAAGGTCGTATTGGGGGGGTGAAGTTGCTGGTGTCAGATATCAAGTACGTTTTCGATTTGGCACAGTATAGCGTGCAAATGGGTTTTGTTGTATCGGGCTGGGCATCTTGTATTGTGCCCATCTTGCGAGTTACTTCGAAAGCCTTCACACTATTCCACGCAGCAAGCGTTGTTCAGTCTGCGAGTTTTGCCGGGGCAGTCAGCCTGAAGTGTAACCGGGCGTTTGGATTCATGCGTATTTTACCAACCAAAACATTTTGTCATGTCAAGTTTTAGTCATGATTTGGGTATCATATCTCGTTATCAGACAGGTCTTATCATGAACACGTATTACTTACTAGTATAAAGTAGTACTAGCCATGAACGCCCTCGTATTTCGTTCGGGCCAGTGAAGATCTGCTCTTCGTTATAATCAATCCAATGCTGGCGCAAACTGCCTCGTACTGGCTGGCCTTCTCTCCTCGTTTCCGGTTCGCGGGTGGTGGAGGCGATTCCCGACTGAACAGCCGTGATAGTTCTACAATAATCTCAACCTAGTACTGATGTAACACCTCCTTTCTTGTCACTAAACATGTAAACCCACAGTTACCGTGACAATAGGCATGCCGAAGGACATCAAGCAGCTGCTAAACCTCGGCAAAACGTTGTCGAGTCATTCAGGTGTGACACCAAAAGAAGAATGAACTTGTCCAAGCGCTTGAGAAGGACGCAACATCAAACGAGAAGATAATGGGAAACATATATACATACAGTCGTGTACCTCGTTTTCGGCACAGTGGTGCTTATTTAGTATACGGGGTTTGTACTCATTTCTCATCGCTAATACAAAGCCTAACAAGGGAAAATCGCATTAGAAAGGGTATACGGTAGTATGGGTGCCGAAAACGAGGTGCACGACTGTAACTGGTATTCGAAGTAGCATATTTCGTAGTAATACTAAAGTATGAACGTTTGTGTATCAATGCCACAGCGCTGCAGTAGTTTTGGGCGTCGCACGAAAGACCTGTATCACTCAACAACATTACTACCGACACAAAGATAGTGTCGTAATGCCCTTCACCGATGCACAGACGCAACCCCCGTTATGATCCGTTCGACCGGACTTGTCTTTCTTTTCGCACTCCTCCTTCCGCTAGATCCATGGCAATACTTTAAGCGTGCACACCGACCTCTGACCTTAATATTTGACGTTGTTTTGGCTGTCCTGTGCATTCGCTATTTCGGAGTTATCATACCACCGTTCAAGTGCGTCTTGCCTCGGGTTGTTCCCGGCGATACTTCAGCTACGAAAACAGTAGACAAAAGTTCGACGCGAGGGTTTCCACCTGCCCTGTGTTTTGCTTACGAATATTTTTATCAGCGACAGTAACGACGTTGAGGTTTAAGTCGTGTGGAGAGGCGCATAGAGGTATTGGGTAGTACGCGGAAGTGGGGTAAGGTAGTGGAGCAGCACCTCGACGCCTTGGTGATGATAGGTAGTTCACGAAGGCGGATGTGGAAAGAAAACCTGTGGTGCAGCATTTTGACGGCGATGGGGTGACCGGATCACTCAGGTGACAAGTTTAGTGACCTGGTTTAGACCAGTAAATACCATCTAGTTGGCTACCGACGGCGAATGGGAGGGTCGGGGTGCATGAGGACGAGGACGAATAACATACTTATCAGCAATTATCTTTTGGCGAATGACTAACCCGGCACGTAGCGGCTCTGGTGGTGCAAGCGTTGTCGTACAGAGGAACTGAGAGAGGAGTCTACCTCCACATACCCCCCACCCCTCCCTTTCACGATCGCTTTTATCGCACTGCCAATAACCACGTCGGCGCCTACGACGACCCGTCCGCCAACAACAACAAGTCCGGCAGTGGCTACGAGCCCTCCAGTTACGGCATCACCACTAACAACCACGGTCCCGCCGTCAATGACCCGTCCGCCAACGACAACGAGGCCGCCATCGACAACGCGTACCCCTACAACGACCAGTCCGCTGACAATGATCAACCCGCTAGTGGCTACAATCCTTACGTGAAAGTGTGAAACACTTCTACCTGCTACTTCCGGGAATAGATGTGATCGCAGTCAACGCAGATGAACTGTGTACTTGATAGCGTGCAGACGCCAGCGTTTGCAGTCTTAGAACTGAGCTTTAAAGCAACACCGATCGCGTACCCTTCGGTCTGCATCGGATATTTTTCACCGCGCCCTCGTTGTACCCCACCAAAGTTGCGCTGTGCAGCAGCACGTTGATCTCACAGTTGCGACTGAGACTCCAAATGCAGGTGTAGGTATACACCGCTAAGAACAACGGCTACCAGTCGTAGTACGGTATCCTCGTATACGATGGCATCGCTATGGCCCAAAATTGTGGATCTCCGTCCAAGTAGCGTACGGCAACACCGCTAAGGAGCCACTCGTGCTTGTCAGCACCAAGAATCTCGTGGGTGGAGGAATATCGAGTGTTTGTCACCACACAGAGCGAAGACGGCGAGTCGTCTTTGTCTACTCAAGTTGCAGGATACGGATGCTCTGTTGTGGGGGAGGCATTCATCCGGATTCCGAGCTCTCTTTCGACAATAGACACGGGTTTTCCTCTTCGTATCTCCCCGGTATGATGACAAATTATCGCTGCGGATATTGGAATAGGAGTGTTACCAGATGTTCCTTGAAATCTTCACACGGAATGAAATTTTGCTGGAAGTCGAACTGCCATGAAAAGCATTTGACTCATACGTGCCACTATACAACGAGAGTCGCCAACACTTCATCAACTGGCAGACGACCGTTCCACAGACGGAAAATGCCAATTCGGAACTGGGGGTCGTTTTGGCTCCAAACGTATGAAATTTCTAGTGACGCCAACCGGAGGCTCAAAGTTGCGCTTTCACGCTAAAAGATTTCGCGCCAAAACAAACTTTAAGGCTACCGACCAGCTCCATTGGAGCACTGCTGATTGAATCAGTGCCACTGAAATGCTAGTTCAATCATTGAACTTCAATGCATATCGTCGCATCCCCGCCGGTACCGGGCATGCTTCGATACGATCTATTTACCCATTGACGAACGTCTGTCATGGGTTCGCCACAGCGGCACGTAAGGAACCTTATACGAATTCATCAGTATTTTCTAACTACATTTTGCGATTGTTTTAGAATCAACTTTAGAATAGTACGACGTGCCTGGCTAGAAGTGTTCACATTGGTGTTAAGCAGCTCTACCATCCTATTCATGTCACCACCAGCTCGCTCATACCCAATCGTAGATCTGGTGACTATAACTATACTGGGACTCATGTAGAGATAACCCAACCATGCCCTCGTTGACCTGATATTCTCTTTTATTGATAATATCTAATTGACGAAGAACCATTTGAGCACTGTTGCTCATCTAATACCTAAACTTCCTATCCGAAATCCGACAAAACTAAGAAACGCATATCAACTGTAATACATTCCATCAAAGCGCATTGCAAACGCTTTATTGTGTTTTATGTACGACGTGCATACCAGTTACATGTAAGTCCGGGTAAAATCCTAGGTAATACGCGGAAGCGGTGAAATTTGCTCTTCCGAGCACAACTGATCCATCCAAAGTTCGGTCGCTCTCATCGCCTTAGAACGTGCACACAGCCATGCTCGACCACCTTGGCCTTCATATCTGCTGCTCCTACGACCGCTACATCATCATCCGTGCTGACACCCGCATGACCACTAGAACGCTGTTGGTCTCGGAGAATCCGAACGCTACCGCATCCTGAACCCGCCGTTGTAACCGGACGAGCACACGTCGTCCGCGTTGTACATGCCGTGTCTCGGTCATCGCGTCACGCAGTACTCATCGGTCGCTGGGCTCCGTCTGTGGCGTGTGCATTCGCCGATAGTAGGGCCGTTACGCGTTCCCTTTATGCTGCATTGCGAGACGTTGCTGCGGTTTTTCGACGTCACAGTCTCATCCCAGCACGGTAGTGGAGCCGCGCAGTTGGAACGCCATGAGCCATACGCTGTACTCTGGGGACGTGTTCGCCCCTTTGTGCCTGTGTTCAGCACTATGAATGCAAGTGGAAACCGGGCACAACTCGTGCTCGCAGTGGATTAATGATCTACGGGGGTGATGAAGGCAGACAACCGTGTGCACATACCGTAAAGATCAATAGACCGTGTAGCTTTCACAGAACAATCTCTTTGAGACCAACATATTGGCATGCGGGCGTTGCTGCCTTTCGGGTTGGCGCGACCGTTCGCATTCCAGTGCAGCCAATATATTCGCTGTAGGTGCTGTGTGGTAAGGCTTGTGATTGAGGATCTGATAACCACATCGCTGAACATGGGCTTCGACTTTTGATGGCAAGTTCCTGAAGTGCGTGATCAAGGACCGCGTGCAGCTAGTGACCTTGGGTAACCAATCAGACTCGCCATGCCGTCCTCTGTCATGAGGTCACAAGCTCTAGAATTGCTACATCCAACACCAGAAGCTGCTTGACGAGAGTGAGAAAAGGCTCTTAGAAGATCCAAACCGTATGGTGACTATTTGCCCACTCCGAGACTTGAGAGAACTCGTGGCCATCGGGCCCAGTACAGCTTCTTCGGGTCAGCGGCGCCATCGTTAGCATCCTCAATGAGTTAGTGAAAGAGGACCTGGTCAACAGACACACACAGCAGCAGTGGGCGTGTAGTGTGCGGTGCTATGTACTTGCCAATTCGAGCGAAGAAATTCAGCCGCTCAGGCGTCACCGGCTTTGACACCAGCTCCAGTGAGTCGATAAGCGGTAGAAATACCGCTTGCCAGCGCGTAGCTTGCGCTACGACGTACTCCAAAAACGTTGCACCGTGCTGTTGGTCAGCAGAAGATGTCGCGTCATTCTCACGCCATGATGCCCCATTTGATTATTTCCAGCAGTGCATACAGAGTTCCGCCACAATATCCGAGTCGATGTCTTTCGTTTGCTGGATGGAGAACAACAGGCCGATTTATCTTCTGGCTCCGTGTTCGATTTCCCTGGTGTGAGGGCAAGCTGGATAAGAGCATCGCAGTTATCTTCTACCCTTGGTGCCACGATGCGTGCCCTATCTAGAGCTTTGTTGCATGTACATGTAGTAGTTGTTATTAGCCATGTAAATAAACGCAACAAGTTACTGTCTTGGTGCATCAGAAGTTTTGTCATTTGGCAGATAATCATTACCTGGGATGGTTAGAGCAGACCAGGAGCTTGGTAGGGGTGTCCAACTCGGTGGATGCAGTAGCCAACTAATCATAGAAACAGTGGCGAACACTGTGCGTGAAGACGGAGCCCACGGAGATCCTGCCGAACCAATTGTGCTGGAAGCCTGGGACGCTGATCTTGAAGACAACGACGACGAGATGAAGCAGGGTACTGGTGTGATCGGGGCACAGAACGACTATATTATCCGCTTGAAGCGAGATAGTGGCCTGATACTTCTACAAGAAGGTCGAATTCGAGAAGCGTATGCACACAGTGGTGAGGCGGGTCTGTTTGCTCTATTTCTCGCTGGAAATGTCAAGGATTCCCTTCGTGTGTAGACAAATGGTGCATTGAGGACTGATGGAATAAGTGACATATCCGATAGCATTTACATGATACTGTCCCGGTACGATCGTTGTCAAGCGTCGACGCCAGAGCTGCTGCCTGTTGCCACGTCCTATATCCCATCGGGAAATGAGATGATGCATCGCAGTACATTCATGCTACCAGCGATTATTACCGCGTACAATCCGGCAATGAATGGTGTCGACAGGGTCGACCAACTGCGGAGGACAATAAAGGAAGTCGACTCTCGATGTCAATCTTCACGGGATTTGTGGGCGATAAACGCTTAAACACTCTACCAAGTAGTCAAACCAGCAGACGTTCGCAGCGTGAGCCTTCGCGAGTTCAAACATAGTATTGCGGAGGTTTGACAGAGTAGGAGCTGAAGAAACGAAGCTCCGCAAAACGCAAATCGTCTTCGGTAGCGAGAACTATTGGCTCATGCGCCAGCCACCATATTTTGACTCCGAACTCTATCTCTAAAACTCACGACCAGGTGTTGTGCATGCTGTTCAGCTGTGCGGCAAACGTTTGCGATCACGTTGGGATGCACTGGGTGCAACTGTGGTTTTCACGTCGAGTGTTTCGCCGCATTCCACTTTCGAGACGTGTTTGTCGCTGCCACCGCAAGCGTTTGCCATGTATTTGATATCGTTGCGGCTTCTGGTGAGTCACCCTACAAGATTCGGCGCCGTCTAAATGAGACGATTATTCCAATTGCTGGCCTTACGTTACCAGGCAAATAGCCGTCTAAAAACGAAATAAAGGTCGTTTTTGCTGTCCAATTCCTCCATTGTGTGCATCCTCTACATAAGTCGTTGGTCCTTGTAATCTTCAACGCGTTTCACTCGTCCGAGGTCTCAAACCCTGCGTCTTCCAGCTCTCTTCCGGTTACGATGGAACTAGGTTATGCGAAACGTTTTCATTCGCCTCCGACACGATGAAGAGCTGTATCAACGAGCAGCCCATTTCCTTTTCAATTTCTCAACTTGTAATCTACTCAGTAAACCTTTTGCGAGAGAGCACTGGTGATGTAATTGGGTCGATTTGCCGTCACAACGCTTCGCTTTGGGCGATCTCTACATGAAGTCAATCTTGTACGTCTTGCCAAATTCAGATACTTTGCCCCTACGAGTGTACCAAACTTTGTAAACTCCTGAGCCAAGGCATTGACTTCCCCACCAAAACGCATGATGTCACTCAATTTCCCAGCAATACCGAGACTGGGGCGCACCACAATACTCCTACTTTCCATGTGACCTGAAAGTCAAGTCAAATGCAGGCGGTCTGCCTCAAAATAAGCCGAATAGTTCAATTTTAATAACAAGCAGCAAAACACACGTTTGAAATTGAGTTTAGGTGTAGACGCACTGCGGACATGACGCAAACACAGCAGGCTCAACGATACTACTAAAATAGTCACAAAAAACTATCGACGCGAAGCGTTCTCGCAGAACCGAGCAGCAACCGCAGCAATAAACCCGTCTCCAAGTTCTTGTTTCTTCGTCCAGTTCAAATTCGTCACGCTGTTTCCATTCACGATGGATGATCCCAACGTTTTTGCTCGATTGTAACCGGTTATGTGCTCATGTCATACCTTAGGATTCATCGATTGTACTGACGCCCATGTCCACAAATAGAGAAGCTCATCAGCCGACACGTACACCATTCCTCGAGAAATTACCTTGAGTTTATAGTTAGCTTAAACTACACAGTCATCTAGCAATGCAGCGCTTGTGTATCACCGTCTGCTGTACGAGCACTATACATATAAGAAGCTCATTGAGCACACATATCTAGTGACTACCTCTTTCAAGTCCGCGAGCAACGCACGTTGGTAGCTGGTAGTTTGGTTGCTGGTCAAGCCTACCGTGCTTGAGGTAGTAGTAAATCTGGTACAAAGGCTTGTAGATGTTCCCAGAACGAGGGATCTTGAATGTCTGTAGTAGACGGTGACGGCTATCAACAAGGCTCCTGCCGTGCGTTCTCCAGTCGCAGGGGCAGGATCGACAATGGGGGCAGTACTGCTGTCCCATGGCGGAGGCTTCTTTTGTTATTTTGGTTTGACTACCGACTTCTCCATGTCAAGCCGGACACCCTTTTTAGAACGATGGGAACATTAGCAAAAAGTTAAACTTTAGATTAGTACAGGAACATAAATGAGTATTTTGATGGACTTTGCTCACTTGAGATTCCTACCCGGATCTATCAAAATCTGCGTCGGAATTGATGTCACCGTAGCTCTCGTCAACAAAATGCAGCTTTTGCAGCTCCGCAATTACACCATCAGCAATTTTTCGTTAGCTAAAGCAGCACCTACGTGGTCAGCATCTTGAACACAGGGATACCCGCATTTAGTTTAAGCCGTTCGCGATTGTTGCTGGAGAAAGCATTTCTCAGCCTTGAGCGATCCAGTTCGCGACGATCCGTCGGTTTGGTGGGTCCATACGAAAAGGATCACCGCTGTCTTTAGCATGTCTCTTTAGCTGCTCTCTTAAAAAGGTGATCCACAGCCCTCTCATCCTGGCGCATTCCAGGCCACGTCGGCTGGTTGCGCCACAGAAGTAGACCCCTCGGGCACTTTGAACAGCTCTACGTGTAATTCTCTGGTGCACTAAAGGACGTCCTCCTTCCAGCGGCCAGAGAAGTCGTCCCAGCGGAGAAGAACATGCATTTGCATGTCTTCTCTCTCCCCGAAATGGAAGTGAAGAAACTCAACGGAGAGCTCGAGATTCCACCAACCTATAAAATAATTCGTTAATAAGTATACTCAGCGTGAAACCATAGCAATAGCTACCTTTGGGATTGCCAAAACAAACTCTAGATCACAAGTTTCGTGTAGTTCTTCAATCTCCTCTCAAACGTAAATGCCGAAGCCCCGTCGGTTCTGCTTGTTTTCTAGAATTTTTTTTTGGTCTTTTAATGGCTGGGCCTTGAACAAGACAAATGGCGTGTATTTACGCCCGTTATTGTCACCAAGAAGCATCACAGTCGCTCTCTCCTAACTTTTTCCTGCGCACCGGATCCATACAATCTTTGGGCCACGCTTATTCAGTGTCTTTTTGGGTAAGTATTCGAAAAAGGCAGCTACAATACCATTTTGTTAGCGAATACAATAAAATATTGCGGATAAAAGTATAAATACCTGTCTGATCTGCATTGTACACTGTTGATATACCGAGGTTGTCCTTGGTAGCGGACACTGTGGCAGCAAAGGCGGTACAAATGTGTGGTGAAGTGGATTCAAATCAAACCGGATACGACGCAGAACGACCACGATGATGGGTGACGTGCGACAGTGGTGTTACGATAAGGACAGGTCCCTGGAACTGGGTACCTACTCTAGGGCGGACCCTAAGTTAGGACCCACTTGGCCTAGCTGACCTAAGCTCGGATCCCACAGTTCTAAGTGCGGATCCCCCGGTCCCAAGCGCGGATCCGGCAGTCCTAAGTGCGGATCCGGCAGTCCTAAGTGCGGATCCGGCAGTCTTAAGTGCGGATCCGGCAGTCTTAAGTGCGGATCCCGCGGACCTAAGTGCGGATCCTTCGAACCCAAAATCCTCGGATCCAGATCCAGAGATCCAGATCCAAGATCCTCGGATCCAGATGCCGGATCCCCAAGATCCAAGATCCTCGGATCCTGAAGTCGGATCCCCAAGATCCAAGATCCTCGTATCCTGAAGCCGGATCCCCAAGGTCCAAGATCCAGAGATCTAGATCCAAGATCCTCGGATCCTGAAGTCGGATTCCCAAGATCCAAGATCCAGAGATCCAGATCCAGGATCCTTGGATCCGAACTCGGATCCTCAAGATCCAAGACATCGACATAGTGGAGAAGTTGCAGGAGAGCCAGCATGATCCAAGATAGAGATTTGCGATGGGAAAGATAGGGTACAGGATGAGGAACTGGATAACCATAAATCAGAGAGTCGAATTTACCTTCTAGTGCGCAAGTGGTTTTCTTCAGGATCTAAGACAAGGGAAGAGGATAGTGTATTGGCCTCCTCTTAGTCTCCCCGCAAGTTTCTTTGCACACCTAGCTACAGCTAAGACCGGATCCCCGATTTGGCCGGCTTACCTTACGCTAGTGAAGACCCCGGATCCAACGGTGTTGATTGCTTAACCGTAGGATCCCTCGACCTCTCAACACCCTCAAGACCAACCGCTACAGGAGGCGGCAAGCAAGACAGTAAAGGAAAAGGAAAAGGACCCCCACACCCACTAAGGCAACCCCGGATCCAAGGATCCACAAGATCTTCGAGTCCAAGACCAAGATCCCCCCAACCAGGACTTGTGTGCAGGAATACCCACGCAAGTCCAACCTCCCAAGTCCCCGCCAAGGACGTTCAAGCCCTCATGCCTGTGTACACTCTCCCGTTCCTGAGAGAGCAGATCCCGCCCACTGACGGGTACACAAGGTGAGCCTCAGCAACCCCCACGGTTATCGGAGTACCCCCTCCGTTAGTCAGTGTCTGGGCGCCGTGTGTGAACGTTGGATCCCTGCTCATTCCAGCGGATCCACTACACCACAAATTACTTGTAGTCCCTCTGGCGGTTTTTGTCCTTGCCGTGTCCTCGACCTCATGGAAAGGTTGTGCCTATCCTTAAATTTGTCTTGCCAATTCCGCGAGGCGTAGAACTTCTCTACGCCCCAAACTGTAGTCACTTCGTCTGCTTGATCTGTACCATTAGCGTTGAAATTGATACCCCTACCTGTCTGAGGTCATTGACCCAGTCTACAATTTCTAACTCTGCATCTTTCGGGATAATTGTTGCAGTACTCGGTTTTCGATCCTTCATCCACAACTTACCCGCGCTGGTACTACACGCCTTTACCAGCTTAGCCGTGTTTCTCTCCCAGTCGCTAACTAATTTTCGTCTGCTCTCGTAGCATTTTTTGTCGAGGTTCGGCCAGAAAAGCTTAACTGTTGCCTTCACGTTGCCATACCTTTCTAAATGGGTAGCTGCATCGAGTTTTAGCTGGTTTGTGTTGGATCCTGTGATCCTTTTGAGTGGCTTGCGACTGCCTTCCACGTTAAGGCGGGGGCGACCGACAGGTTTTAGCTGCTGCATGGGCTCGCTGTGCGTTGGATGCCGTGTGCCGTCGTTCTGCGTTGTCTCCATCGAATCTGAGACTGCTGCGGCTAGTGGTAGAGACGCGTGCAACCTCAACAATTTAGACTGTCCGGCTTAACATGGAGTTGAGAAAGGCCCATAACAAGCAACTCGCATTGGTACTGTAGAAACCCCTTGTCCGTCTTAAGAATCGTCCGGCTTGACATGGAGCAGTCGGTATTATGTCTTCTGGGCCAGCCCTGGCTACGACGCTAAGAATTGTGTTGCCTCTTTAGTAAGCAAAGCATCGAATTACTGGAACTACTTGCGGTCAAACTTTATTGGCTATTAATAGGAAATACGGTCATTCTACTGGCTGGAGATATTGACAAAATACCATTGGTCTGGTTGTCAAAGGGTTGATAGCAGGAGTGTCAAAAATCTCATGTGGCATGGGGCTTCGAACTGCGAAGCCTCCCAGGTCTACCACCCAGACTTCTGGCGGGCGGATAATTTTTTTTTAATTTCTGCTTGTATGACATTAAAACAATTTTACAGTTGTTAAAGGTCATGATAAGAAAAAAACATCCGGATAAGAATTATCCGGACACGTCAGATTCTTCAAGTGTCTTTGACGTCTCGAACGTCAACGTCAACCGCGATCTTCAGTGTGGTGACCATCACTCCAGAATTTCCTCGCGATGCTGCACGTCTCCCGCGCTCGTGCGGCTCCGCTGCGCCGCGCCTTCTCGTCTGCCGGCTACGTGCAGGACACGATCATCCCCACCTTCCACTTCCAGAAGAGCCTAACCCGCCTGCCGATCCCGAAGCTCGAGGACACGCTCAGTCGCTATCTAGCGGCGGTTGAGCCTGTCGTGTCCTCTGATCAGTTGAAGCAGACTCAACGCGCTGTTGCGGACTTCCAGAAGGGCGTAGGGCCTCAGCTGCACCAGACGCTGGTGGATCGGGACGCTGCGAACAAGCACACGTCATACATCAACCAATGGTGGCTTGAGATGTACCTGAACGATCGCCAGCCTCTGCCTATCAACTACAATCCGCAGATCAAGCTCAAGATGGACCCTGTGCCTGCCAAGAACTCACAGAGCCAGCGTGCGGCGTCGTTGATTGCGTCAACTGTCAGAGTGCATCGGACTTTGAGAGACAAGAGACTGGAGCCCGATATCTTCCACACCAAGCCGGATACAAGCAAGACCAAGGCTTTCCAGTACTTCTGCAAGTTTCTGCCGGAAAGTGTGAGTTTCTACGGAGCTGCAGCAATGGGAGCTTATCCGCTGGATATGTCGCAGTACAAGAACTTGTTCTCTAGCACGAGACTGCCGAAATTGGGGCAGGATGAGCTCAAGATCTCTCCTGGATCTAAGCACGTGGTCGTCCAGAGAGGAACTAAGTTTTATACGTTCGATGTATTGACGGCTGACGGCTCAGCAGTCCCAGACGAGCAGATTCTTGCCAATGTAGAGGCCATTTTGGCTGAGCCACTGGTCAAGAGCACACCGGACGGACCTGGTATGGGACTCATGACGACCTTGAATCGTGATGCGTGGGCCAACGCTCGCCAGAAGCTCGAGTCAAGCACCGTTAACAAGGCGACTTTGGAGCAGATTGACAGCGCGTTGTTCGTTGTGTCTCTGGAGCACGAGTCACCCGAGACGCCGGAGCAGGTGAGCAGCACGTTCTTGAAGGGCGACGGCACCAACCACTGGTTCGACAAGAGTTTTCAGTTGATTGTTGCTGCTAATGGTACGGCATCGGTGAACTTTGAGCATGCGTGGGGTGATGGTGTTGCTGTGCTGCGCTACCTCAACGAACTGTACGGTGACAGCGTCAAGTACCCAGTGCTCAAGGCAAGCAATCAAGCAAAGCCAAAGGAACTTGCATGGGATGTCAACGCTGAGACGAAACAGTTGCTGAACGAGGCAAAGAAGACGTACGACAAGTGGTCGTCAAGTTTGTTGGTTGCATGTGCAGAAACTCCGGTGACGCGCGCTGTTGGTAAGCAGTACGATATCGGCACTGACGGCCTCATGCAAATGACCATCCAATTGGCGCACTTCAAATTGCACCAGAAGTTTGTGGCCACATACGAAAGCGCCAGCACCGCTGCATTCAAGCATGGACGCACCGAAACCGTGCGCAGTTGCACAAACGAGGCTGTGAACTTCGTCCGCACCATGACGAACGCCTCGGCATCTGATAGCGAAAAGGCTGCTGCATTGCGTGCGGCTGTGACGAAGCACAGCGAGCTCACCAAGAACGGCGTGATGGGTCAGGGCTTTGACCGGCACCTGTTCGCGCTGCGAGCCATTGCGGAGCTACAAGGTTTGGATGTGCCAGAGTTCTACACACTGCCCGCCCATCAAATTATGAGCAAGATTATCCTGTCCACCAGCACACTCTCCAGTCCTGCTCTCGAGGGTGGCAGTTTTGGTCCTGTGAACGAAGACTGCTACGGCATTGGGTACGGAATTGAGAAGGAGGGATCTGCTTTCCAGCTCTCCAGCTACCGTAAGGACCTTCCTCAGCTAAAAGAACTTCTGGTTGAAAGCCTTATCGACATCGAACGCCTGCTCGCCGACACCACTCCCAAGAAGTAATTCATGGGGAAAGAAAACAGAAAGATGTGAAGGAGAGAAATGAACAAAGAGAACCGAAATTGCTGCATTTCTAATAAAGCCACGCTCGAATGTGTTTATGCGTGAAGACCAGTCCTGTCCGCTTGCACCATCAACGTCTCCGTGGTTGCTTTGGACTACGAGGACGGCCGGAGCTGGAAGCACTTGTGGGGCGTTCATTACCGCCTCGCTTGGCTCCAGTCACAGCGTTAGCGTTGGCAGCAGCTCCACGGGTGTTACCTCGGTCTCTCCAAGCAGAGCCGCCAGCACCTTGCGCATTTCCCCCAGAACCCTGGCCTCGACTCCTGGTGTCTCGTGTGTTACTGTTATCACCTGCGTTATTGCGATCGCTGCGCCGTGGTGGTGGCTGTTGAGAGTCTCGAGAGTTGTGGTGGCTGCGGCTACGAGACGATCCTTCACGTCCACGGTGGTCATTGTGGTGCTGAGATCCACGGCTGACGGAACCATCTCGGTGAGGGCTGCCTGCCCCTCCTTCAGTCTTGCCATCACCACCAGCTGCTCCATCCTTCTTGCTCTTCCACGGGAGGCTTTCTTCCGCTACGGGTTCTACCGTCTGAGTTCGGAACGAGACGGGTTCCTTGCCAGGTTCGTCGAAGGCCCAGTCCCGAGGTTCAGGCTCCTATTCATTAACAACAACAAAAAAATAAAAAAGAGCATGTCAGTCTAGCACGTCGTTTGTAGCACGTAATATGCGTACAATTTCCTTGAAATATTCGTGTTCTAGCGCTTCCTTCGCCGTAATACGAGTTTCTGGGTCTACACACACATAGAAATAAGCTCATGTTCTCTAATAACGACGACAATTACACACCGCCTACCATATTCAAGCAGCCTGGACAGCAGATCCAGCAAAGCTGCCCCAGCACGGCCTGGTCCGACCTTGACAGCATTCTTCAACTCCGACTGGGAAGGGTACTTGCGTTCACGCCCCATTTGCACCACATGGTTATATTCCGGTAGATTATCGAGTCCTTCCCACGTTTGTGGTGTGGGCATTCCCAGCACTTTGAAGATCTTGTCCAACTGATCCTTCTGGAACGGAGCATTGGATCCCTCCACTTCCTTGCCGCAAAACAGTTCCCGTGTATTAATCAGCTCTGCAAAGATACAGCCGACGGCCCATAAATCCACCGCCTTGGTGTAATGTTTAGCCCCCAGCAGTAATTCCGGCGCACGATACCACAGAGTCACCACCACCCGCTCCACATCTGAAAGCGCCTTAATCGGTTCTTTGTAGATACGTGCCAGACCGAAATCTAGAGCCATAAGGAATAGTATCAGTACGTGGAACCCTTACCTAATCTATAAAATGACTACCACAAGTATACCTCCTAGTTTAACTTGCCCTCTTTTGCGTCCATGTCCGACCACCAAAATGTTTTGCGGTTTCATATCTCGATGCATGACCCAGGCGTCATGCATGTAGTCCACACCTTTAAGGATCTGGTACATAAGTGACTTGCGCGTATACTCGCCCAGCGGCTTCTGCTTGCTCTGCACGATAATATCATGTAAATCATGGTCTCCGTACTCGAAAACCAGCGCCAACGACTTGTCCCGCGGGTCCACATGGACGTCATGGAGGTGCATCACATTGTCGTGATGTAGTTCACGTAGTAATTTAATCTCGCGGACTGTAGCGCTAGACAACACGACATCATTCTTGCCTTCTTTATGGGGTTTAACCAATTTGATGGCAAACGTCATGGGCTCTTCGTCTTCTGTAGCGTTCGATCCCGACCCCCCGCTCGACGGACGTGGCAGTAATGCGGAGGAATACGCCTCCGCCTTGAACACTATACCATACGTACCCTCGCCGATCTTGCCCAGGATGCGGTACTTGTCCGTGAAGCTCTCGGGTCGCCGCAATGTCGAGCGCCTCATTGCGGAATGAAAATGGTGTGGTGTGTGCCACATTTAATTGATGTGTGGCACACATACTTGAACACAGTAAAGAAACGGGCTAGGTTGCCATATGAACGACATTCCTCAAAGTAACAACCTACATTAAAACTGTACGATGAAGTACCTGGAAGAGCCGCAGCTCTCATGGCTCAACTCCGTGCTGGGCAACTACGAGATCGGTGACCGCATGCTGAACGGCAAGATCGAGACCTATTCATGCAAGAAGGCAGGCAGTGACAAGCGTCTGGCCAAGTCCCTGGAGCTTTACTACCAGCAGGAGATCGAAGCAGCCGCAGACTTGCTGGGCTCGTCCCCCCTGGGTCCCATCGCGGCCCCCTCCACCCGTAAACTACTGATCAACCTCATCTCCACGATGAACGCCAGCTTCCCGGACTACGACTTCAGCGCAGTCAGGCCTGAGCAGTTCCGCAAGGAGCCGGACTTCCGGATAGCGTTGCAACGTATTAACCATGACCTGGCCGAGCTGCTGGAGGCTGAGGGCAACGGATTCGTTGAGAAGATGTGGGAAGCTATTGCCGAGGCCATTAAGCTCGAGGAGTGCGACGTGTACAGCTACATCCCGGACATGGACTCGGACCCGTTTTCGGACGGCAACTTGTACGTACCCAATGGGTTATTTATGGGTTATTGTATTGTGTACTCACAGAGATGTACTGTACGCAGGTGGTCGTTCAATTATTTCTTCTACAACAAGGTGCAGAAGAAGGTGTTGTATTTCACATGTCTGTGCAAGGGGTAAGTGCTGCAAGAATTCTTCTGGTCGTACAATCTTTTGTACTCACAACAGTACGATCAGATTGACATACGACAGTGATATGAACGACGAAACCATGGACGAACCTGCCGCCATGGACGACGACGGAGAGGATGCCATGGAGGACTACTTCGGTATGTCTCCAGACTGGTACGACGAAATTTGAGACAAGGAAGGAGACAACTTTATTGGAGACTGACGTATTGATGTGCTGCACAGGGAGGACGGCTCGTAAATTTGTACGCAGGCCACACTGCGGAGCTATCGCATCAAAGTCCCCCCCCTCTCACTGCAGCGCGCCGTATCCTGCAGGACTGGAAGCTTCACTTCATCCTTCCACCCTCCATTTCTCGTCGTGCGGTATCGCTTTCTCCCTCTTTTCGGAGCAACGAAAGCAGCCATGTTCGCCCATTGGGCTGGACAAGCAATCGGAGGGAGCGACTTAGTCGTGCTCCGCTGCTGCTTCAATGCTCTTCTGTATTATTGGTTAATGTACGCTCTACTTTGCGCTGCATTCTGCATGGTATCCGTAGCTTCATAGCCTTTACTACATGTAGTAGTAGCTGCTACCAGGATTAGCGATACGGCAGGGGTTCACGGACTGAGAAGCTGTTAGCCACTCCAGCCACGCCACCGAGCGCGTTGATCTCCCGTTTTATCACTTGAAACTTTCGTGCAGGCGTTCCAAAGCTGCTAGCTGTACTGGGTCTCGAGATACTGGGGGCTGGAGATTGAGGAGCTCGAGGCATGGACGCACGTGGAGAAAATGAAGTGTTGGGGCGTCTGGGTATCGTACGATCTGGGGGTGCAATTATGCTGCTATGTGGCCGTACATTTGCGCGTGGAGATGCAGACTGGGATCTTCTAGGCGTATCAAGGTCGGCAGTCTGTGTCTGGATAGACGCTAAAGACGCGTACTTTCGTAGTTGATTGAGTTGATCGGCAATGACTGCTTTTTCGCGGATTTCTCTGGTCACTTGCTGCTGTAGTCGACGAATTTCGTTCTGGTAGTGGCGCATGGAGTTCAGGTACTGTGTTTCCAGTCGCTGTCGGTCCATATCATTGGCAATTGCTGCAGTTTGTGGACGTATGTTTATATCCATTACGCTGTCAGTGTCACTCGTACTTTCAGGTACGGCTCGTGCACCGGGGAAAATAGCTGGAAGACCCTCATCACCGTTTCCAGGTCGATTATACGTTGCAGACAGTGCTCGGACTTTGGCTTCACGTTTTCTTTGCGCTGTCGTCTCCATTTGCTTCTGCGCGGTCGTCCACTTCACCTGGAAGAACGTCTTCTCCTGCGACAGCTTGCTTAAGTTGCTCTCCAGTTGTTTCACGTACGTCTGCAGTTGCTCCACCTCGTTCCTTTGAAGAGCTTCAGCTGTTGTAAATCTCTGCGTGATCAGGAGTTCGCGTTCACGGGCAGCAGTTTGTGTTTGATGCTGCATATCTCCAAGAGCTTGGACCTTCAAGAGCGCTTGTTTCATGGCTGCGTTTTCACTCTTAATCCGGACAATATCCTGCTGACCACGCAGTAAATGGGACACGGAGCTCTTCGTTGTTGAAGGGATAGAGCCGGAATAGTCCAAGAGCTGATCGATAAACTGTGAATGAGCGCCTTGAATTACGGATTGAAGTTCTCTCTGCATGGTTGTACGATACTCCGCAAATTTGTGCTGTTTGTTCAACAGCTCCACGTGCATTACCTGAAGCTTCTCGTTGTACTCTGCGTTGAGATCACAGCGCAGCATCTGTTGGTCCAGTTCCCTTCGTGCCTCCAATACTCCCAGTTGTTTCCGAAGGGCTTCCACTTCGAAGTACAAGTGAAAAGCATGATCTGCTGCGAAAGCTTCGCGTCGGATCCGCTCTTCCGCTTTATCTTTTGCCTGCTGACTCTCCAGCTTTTCATTGTGTAGACTGGCAGCTTGGAATTGTGCGTTGAGCTGCTGCATGGATGCATTGTGGAGATCAAGTTGCTGTTTGCTGTGGCTCACGCACTGGGTAGTCAATTCCTGCACGAAGCAGGACATTTCACTAGCTGGAACAACGAAAACAGGCTCCAGTTTACCAGTCACGCTTTCAACCCCGTCTTCATGGAAGTATTTGCTCAATTTTAGCAGTGAAGGCGACGTTGAAGCAGGTTGTGGACTTCGTGTGGGTTTTCGAAGCGGTCGTTGGTGCTCTCGATGTGTTTTACGATGGAGAAGGAAGTTCTTGTACTGTTCTTCCAGCTCCTTCAAATCTGCAGTCACCCACGTGAGTTCAATGGATAAGTGGAGATACCTCAACTGCTCTTCGACACAATTCAAAGGCGGAAGTACCAATAAGCCAGCATTACAGAACTGAGCAAGTGCAGTAGCTGCCCCCATTTGAAGACAACGGATCGCATACGACAATTCTTTCGGTGAAGACGCAGAAGCAGAAGCTCCGACGTTGAGCTCAGAGTCAAGCAGACGCTTCTTCATGTGAAGATTATCTCCACCGACAATCTGTGAGACTTCATCACCTAAAGAATCCCATACTGGAAGGTGAAAGCGTTCCCACAGCGCATCCAAAGCCACTAAAGCTTCATTCTCTGCAGTACATTGCGACTGTCGAGCAGCTCGACAGTTCTCGTCAATGTAAATCCGGTGAATCTGCAGTAACCGCGTGATTTCTTCAATGTACGCGCTATCTCTGGGCTCATACTTGCCGATAGCGTCATTAAAAGCCTGCCATTCCTTCTCATATTCCAGTGGTCGAGCTTCACCGAACCAAGCTTGCTCTCCTATCTTCACAAGCTGTCTCAGTTGGTCCTGAACGTCTTCCAGTGTGATTTTATCCAAGAAAACCTGGAATTTTATCAATAATTCTCGACGCTTTCGAGCACCGAAGCAGGCGTCTTTCTGATACGTTTGCAGTAAAGCGAAGCTGGAGGTACATCGTATCATACGGATGGAATGTTCGGTGACCTCCTGAAGGGCAGAATACACTTCTTGGCGTAAAAGTGAAGCGTATTGCTGGCTTTGTAAATTGTCTGGATGAGTATGGAACAAATCCGTCGCTAAAGCTGCTTCCGAACTTAGTTTGCTTGTAAGTTGGTCCAGTAATTGGCGGATCTCGTGGTGATACAGCGTCTGCCAACGCTCCAGTCGACCTAAGCCAGAATGCACGTTGTTCGGATCACTCGGAACTTTTAAATGTCGATTTTTCCCTGAAGTTGAGCGAAAGCGAGACCCGCAACGTATCCGCAATAGGTCAAGCGAGCAGTTGAACCGGTGGAAAATGGACGCCAAAGAGCGTACCGTTCCCTCTCGATACTCATGCAACCGAGTGGCATGTGCATTGGCTGTTCCACTTGCGTCTCGGGCTGCTTTATCGTAATTTGAAATTGTTCCGAACGTTTGGAGTAAACTTTGGAAGGATGGGATATTGTGTATCAATGTCTGCTGGATATCTGTCTCGATATTTCGCTTCGTACGCTGATTAGAAGTTGAGGAATTAGACGGTGGTGTCAGTAGAAGCTGCTCAACTTTAGGACGTTCGTGGATCTGTAAATCCACTTTAAGTTGGTGCAATTTTACCATTAGCCACTTTGTCAATCCGGAAGGTTCTTCTTCGCTTGAATTTTCCGAAATAAAGGCACAACGAGTGCGTGTAGCAGGACTCAATTGCCTCATGAGCTTCTTCCCATTACGGAGACGTTGCAAATGATCATTTAGCTCTAAAAGCAAGTGAGGATGAGAGCTCTCTTGATCCAGATATTGTCCACACGATTCCATATCCAGTTCTAAATGGTATCCTGGTTGTAAAACCGCAAAAGCTGCTGCTAATCCGTCACTTTGATCTGGAGCTGTGGTAAAATCTTCTTGCAGTTGCTGTTTGAGGGTTTCCAGTCTAGTCCAGTACGGGAAACAGCTCGTTCGCATCTCTTCCATCATTTTATCGGCTATTTCTTTGGCGTATTTGGCTCGAACCGTGTTGAGATCCATGGATACTAGCATTTTATCTGCTGATTCTGGTGAAAGAGTGCTGGCTAAGCACACGTAAGGATATGAGGCTGCAAACTCGAAGACGTCAGCGCCAACTGCGTCTTGGTACTTAGCGTGCACTCGAAGGTGGGAAACGTACTGGATCTGAAGTTTTAACACAGAATCTCTCCAATTTTCCGAGTATTTCGCCTGGGTGGCTATATCATCATCGTTTAAACTTCGGAGAGAGTTTAAAAGCCATTCGGACGTGGATTTACTGTCATCGATAGGCTTAGCAGATGCAGAGATGGGTGTCTCCAACTCGATAGCAATAGATTGAAGGGATCGAGATTGGTCACAATCTCCATACGCAAAGAAGAAGGCAAGGTATCGTGATTCCCCCACAGTATCAAGAGCTGAAGCCTGTTTTACAAAACCAAGGTGGAATTGAAGGATTTTCTCCAGCAAGTTCGCTTCGTAGACGGATTTCGCCAGTTTTTGGCGCCAATCTTCCAGTTCCAGAGCCTTAGCAAGACATTCAACGAGAGATCGCTGTTTAGATACCAATGTTTGGCATACATCCGATAGTAATTGAGGAGGGAGAACCAATTGCCAGCCAATTCCAAGCATTAAATCTCCTGCAGATCTCTCAAGACTCCGAACAGGTCGATCAGGGAGCTCCAGCTTGATAATTAACGACCACGTGACCAATGTCTGCTCCAATAAAGAGTGTTGAAGTGCGTGGAAATCTCCGATACAAGTTGGAATGAACCATTTCTCATCAGCTTCTCGTACCAGTTCGTCTTGTTGTCTATACAGCTGAACAAGCGCTTGTCTGCCTAGAATTTGTCGACATAACCCCTGGTATTGTTCATCAGTGTCATCACCGACTGCGAACTCTTCAAGGGGAATCCACTCTAACTGTTTAAAATGCTGCTGTATATTCAGGATAAGAGAAGTTTGGAGTTCCAGTAGAATCGTTTCAGTTGCATAACTCTCGAAGAAATACGCATGTGAGAAGTCAAGATACGGCCGTCGTTGTAGCAGAGGCAGTAGAATATCTGTGAAGGGCTCTGGATGTTTTCCTGTGAATCCTAAATTGTCGAAATCTCGTCTTCTAGGGGAGAATTGGAGCCCAGTTTCGAGTAATTTGTCCACTAACTGCACCTTGGTCTGTTGGAAAGCCACTTCACAGTCATAGATGTCTCCAAGCACTTGTAATCTATCGATGGTAGCCACAACAGACTCCGCTTCATTGTTTCTTTTCCGTGGAGAAGAAGGAAGACTGTCATATTCCTGTTTGAAGATAAAAATGCTCGCTATTCGCAACATCTGAAGCTCCAGCACTTCTAAATCTCGTCTGGCTGAGGCGAAAATGAATTCTCGAGGCTTGTTATCCTCCGAATCCTCGTCTTCCTCCGTCCTCATAACGATATAATCTCCATTTTCATATTTTGTCACTTTCCAATGGGATAATTCACTTGAATAACATTGGACAAAGTGGAAATAATTCAGTGATCGCAACAGACTCAGTCGATTGGCTCTACATGAGGCCACACGCAGCACATAAAGAGCATAAAGAGCGTCCGGATCCCACGAACTTGTCCAGATTTCATCTTTATCCTCCACTTGACGCTGATTATCCAGTGTACTTGTACCTTCAGTTAAATCCACTTTAGCCCGAGTCATATGAGCTCTAGAAAGCGCCTCCAGTCTTACTCGAAGATATCCCGTATCGTCCAAACTCAGTAATTCCCACTCATTAGCAAGTAATGAATCAATCTTATGATCATTTCGAAGTTCACTCAACGTGTCTTCAATCGGTCCAAAACCTGGCTCACAATTTCCAAGATATCCTCTCTGGATAAGTTCCCACCTCGAATTCCTTGTGTATGTATGTACTACTGTTTCCAAACCGATTTCCAAGCTCCTGTCCGTGTTGATAGCGCTATCTGCTGGGAAGTTCGCGACTATAGAAGACAGAAATTCATCTGCACCTTGTCGAAGTGCAGGATAATCCTGGATTGGCAGATGATATCTCGTCGCGAAAGCCTTGAGCTCTGCAGTGAAGTGTGCAGTGGATACAATGAATAACGGGCAGTTCAAATGGTCCGAAGTCTTCGTGTTTTTCACCTTCTGCTGGTGGATAAGTGCCAACATGCGCTGTCTGAGATGGAAACGGTGACTAATAGGGAGGTACTTTAACCGGGTACAAAATCGTTCCAATACAACAGCCTGTTGATGCTTTAAGTGGTTGAATTGCAGCAGCAAGTACACTTGTTGGACGTCCACAAAGTCGGAAGAATTCTCTAATCCATGGTTCAGTCGGTGGTGGGTTTCCAGCGCACGAGCACGTAGTTTTAGCAGTTTTTCGCTTGTAAACTGTGGATTTTTTGCAGCACAATGAGCAGTAGCAGCGACTTGTTCATTCAACAACGACAGCTTGGAAACAAGCAGTTTTAGCCATGGTTTCTGCAAAATGCTGACACTTTTCTCAGACTGGGGATATCTGTATCGTTCAGTGACTTCGTTCCATTGTTGATCCCGTCGGGCGTTAAGATCTCGCAGTAAGAGAAGACCCCCTTGTGTTCTCAATAGTAAATCCTCGAGGTCTTTTTCGTTAGTTGGAGGATTTCCTGTCACCCTCTGTTGCTTGATCTTCATCGCGTATCCGAGGAACGACTTCCATTCCAACGAGAAATTCTATAACAAGCAAAGTTTTTAATGATTTTCTTTAACAGAGAAGGAGAAAGTTCACTCTTCAGACCTGAGCGGTTCGCTGCAGTCGCTCCTTCTCTGCTTCCAGTTCGGTTTGTCTTCGAGAGATGATGGTCGCCTCTGCAGCCTCATGATCTTGCGTGGTAGATTGTTCGCTCGGGAGAGATTGAAGCTGTTCCCCCAGTATCTCCATGCTTTATCAACGCTCCTACATGTACACAACCGGAAACGGCTCCGACAGCAAGAATAGGTAGGAACTTCAGCATCCGCTGAAGTTTCCTACTACGGCACCGTATCAAAATTGTACTATCCCATTCAAAAAAATGAGGGGGGCAACAATTTGTTAAGAAGTTGTATTTACCTTCGACGTCATGCTAAAATACCACGCTATGCGGTGGTGATCTCAGTATCCAGGAGGTACAGCACATGTCAGACACTTTGATGCTGTCAATTTATTTGAAGGCGATCGGCAAGCAATCTCTTGACCTACACAACTCGACATTTCTAGGATAGACTAATGCAAATCGCCCCATCGAATAATCGAATGCAACGGGAAAAAGCTTGACCCCAGCATCCGATCATCCCGATTTTCATACGGTTGGTGAAGAAAACAGTCTTTAAAGCTGTAACGCAGGTCAATTTTTGCTCTTCAACGTCACGAAGGAGCGATGGAAGTGTCAAATCTACAGCACCGCAGTTCGATTTTAGTCCCCCAGTTGCTCACTTGCCAATTTGCAGCCTTGTCATCAGTCCAAGAACAACAGCATGACGTCTCTGGCGCTCAGTACTTTACTCTACGTACGGGACAAGGCTTCGGAGCCCAAGCGAACGATGAATATGAGCGCCACTGCAAGCACAACAAGCTCACGTGACCCGTTCGAGAAGAAGCTCATGCGCACGCTGGATGAAGTGCTACAGTCCAAACCCGCAGAGCCTCAAGTACCCAACGACCTGATGGTGAAGGAGAAGAAGAACATCTTCTGGCGGCAGTTTGTCATCTCCAAGACAGCGTTCACAGGCCACCGCTAGCAATCGACAGGATAGTAAACAACTCTAAATACATGTACGATAAATCGATCAAGAGAGACTGCAAACCCTCTGGTTGTTGTGTCGCCAAGCGAGTTTGTATTCGAGTTTAAAACGCCTCGGGGGCCATGAAACACGCTTAAATGTGCAGTCCAGTGCCCCCCGACACGACTTACTACTACAGAGACTTTCCTTTCGAGTACCGTAGCTTTAGATAATACAATTGATGCAGTGAAAGTTTGAGAGAGATGACAGGGCTCGTCCCGGCATCGATGTCTAGCGTCGACCCATCTGCACAGTCGCGTGCGAACCAACAAGCTGGGACATCGTCGACCGCTTCCGTTCGGCCTCCTCCTCCTCGCTCAACGTCGACTTCTCCTGGAGTTGCCTGCCGGGGAACAGCATCTTCATTTTCTGCGAGAACTTGGCGCTCGACGAGTCACGACGCTGTTTCGTGGCGGTGAGTGCGACGTCAGACTTGTCTGCATGGGCAGTGTTGACATCGGTGTTCTCCTGCGCCTTGCCGTGTAGATACTTGAGGTTTCCGTGTGTGTTGACGGGGAGGGCGAAGCGGGTGTGGGCGTTCATCTTGGTTGGTGGTGGTGGTGGGTGGAGGCTGCTGCGGGTTGTGGCGCAAATTGCAAAGTGAGAAGATCGTTTGAAGGGGTTCGAGTCTTCCGTCGCCATCATTCGCCTCTCGAATGAAGTGGCTGAAGAGAACTGAAGGCGGAGAGTCCATGTCACCACTGGCGGCACAGTGACACTGGCCGTCGAGTCGAGTCGAGTCGAAGTGCAAAGATGGGCTAATCAACCTCGAGCAAAGGAATTCAACCCCTTGCGTTGCATTTTGAAGTGTCCTGATTTACCTAGATACGAGAAGTAGCGTTGCCTCGGTACACATATGCTTTAGACTATTGAGGGAGCAGAGTACTTGGTGTCTGAGGTCAAGGCTGGAAAAAGCTGGTGGTGGTGCACTTCAAGAATTGGTTTATCCTGTATATCCGTGCTCGTCATTTTATCCTGTATTGTTTATGCTGTATTGCTAGTCAATGAGATGAGCCACGGTGTGCAAAAAACGTCAAAGTACGAATGATGGTCGTGTAGCACCACAAGAGTGGTCTGCAGGGCCAGCCATTTGCACTCGAATCATCACCACTCGTACACTCGCGACACGAGTGTGTATGGAGCTACCAAGTCTAGCTTCAAAGACTGGCAAAAATCCAGTGCGATGAGTGATTGAGTAGCACCGCGGCATCTCGTACGCCAAATGCAATTTGCTAGGAGTTTGTAAATGAAACACATCTAGTACGACGATATCTAACGCGTTACCTGTAGCTTGGAAGCAAATTTAATCCAGACAACCGTACACATTGTGAGGGAAATAATATATTTATGTTGTCGATTTATCGTGTCCATCGTCTACCTGCGGATGCCTGTATTGACGAACGCCCTTGCCTCGACAAACTGCCGATAGAGCGCACTTGTCCTCGAATCCTTCACCACAGCACCTTGCTTCTTCTCCTTCTTGGACCAGAAGGACCCCTTCATCTTGCGTGAGAGTCTTGCAGTCATCGAGTCTCTCTGGGGTTTCGGAGAGGAGACGTCGGCGCTCGCAGTTGTTTCTGTGTCGGCAGTGGCAGTCTTCTGTCGGATGTACATTAATGTAGATGGGTTGCTGAGCGGGAGCGCGTTGCGAGTAGCCATCATGGAAGGGGTCATAGTTCGTTGTTGTGGTAGCCACTGGTAAATTTGTAAATGACAAGCGGTGTCCACTTAGATGCAGCGTCACAAACACTCCTCCTGTCACCGACATTCTCGCTGGCGGTGCCAGAGATGCTGTCGAGAGACGGGTCGACTCTGTCACCTGTGGGAATCCGCGCAGAACTGTCCGTGTGGAGGCACAGCATTACGAACACCGTGCTCGTGATGCTGTGTGGTAAAGTGTACTGTGCTGCACCACACTAGGAGTTAACCGCGGCAAAACAGGACGCACCACACTTAGACTCACGCAGTGTTATGGAGATGGAGCACCCTTCGCAACGTTTTCAGACACAGCAGTCGGTGTTGAGTTGTTGGGTAAAACGACTGCCTGCCTGCATGATCTGTAGATTGCAAGAGCAGCATAATCCGCACAACACTGACAGCCTGTGCAGTGCGAACGACTGCGAGATCGCCGCATCACTACACCGTGTAGTACACGCGTCAGTATGTAGTGGATCGACGGGCATTAGGTGCTTATCCTGCAGGAGACCCCCTTCCGTTTTCCGCGCAGACATCGCACACATTCATCAGAAGAGTATGGTACGTGGTACACCTAAAATGTCAAGGAAGGTATCCACGTGACGATACAGCAACCTTTGCGTCGAAGTACGGCTTAGCAGCTTTGCTGGCTATTCACTTAGCAGTTTTTTCTCCGCTCTAAACAAAAGCTACCCACCCGTTATGAACGCCAACAACAAGTCCCCCGCCACCTCTGCCACCAAGTCCGCACTTTTGGTCGAGACGACCACCGGAACGAGAAACACCAATGACAAATTTGGCCAGAAGGTGGGAAGGTTTTCCAACCAAAACAATGGCGAATCGTCCGAGGATGCATCTGCGAAGGGGTTTAAGACTCGAGTGTGGAACTCGCCGAATTAAGCCCCTCTACCCAGCATGGTTACCCCTACCTTGACTTAGGGTCCTGCCCCCTCTTCCATCTTTTTGTTAGGGTGGGGCATCTCGCCGACGCGGTGAATTGTAGGATTTAGAAGGTCCATGGCCTTCAGTAATGCACGACCATCATTCTTAAAGGCTTTTGCAATGCGTGACTCATCTCGCAAATGACTGGCATTAGCAAAATGCAGGATAACTCATATACAGGATAATCAATCTTGAAGTTCCAGTCAATGAGATGAGCCACAGTGTGCAAAAAACGTCAAAGATGGTCGAGCCTTCAGATGACAGCTCATGGGCGGCACGTGGAAGTCAGGAGTGTGTGCGCGCGAATAAAGAGCCTGGGCTGACAAGCTTATATTGTGGACTAGTACCGCAGCATGTCGCAAAACACAGAGCAAAATACAGGATACTAAAGACAGCAGGATAATCAATCTTGAAGTTACCTATTGACTAGCAATACAGCATAAACAATACAGGATAAAATGACGAGCACGGATATACAGGATAAACCAATTCTTGAAGTGCACCACCACCACCAGCTTTTTCCAGCCTTGACCTCAGACACCAAGTACTCTGCTCCCTCAATAGTCTAAGCATACGTGTACCGAGGCAACGCTACTTCTCGTATCTAGATACACCAGGACGCTTCAAAATGCAAGGGGTTGAATTCCTTTGCTCGAGGTTGATTAGCCCATCTTTGCACTTCGACTCGACTCGACTCGACGGCCAGTGTCACTGTGCTGGGGGTCCGCAGTGGCGGAATGGTGACATGGATTCTCCGCCTTCCGTTCTTTTCAGCCACTTCATTCGAGAGGCGAATGATGGCGACGGAAGACTCGAACCCCTTCAAACGATCTTCTCACTTTGCAATTTGCGCCACAACCCGCAGCAGCCTCCACCCACCACCACCACCAACCAAGATGAACGCCCACACCCGCTTCGCCCTCCCCGTCAACACACACAGAAACCTCAAGTATCTACACGGCAAGGCGCAGGAGAACACCGATGTCAACACTGCCGATACAGACAAGTCTGACGTCGCACTCACCGCCACGAAACAGCGTCGTGACTCGTCGAGCGCCAAGTTCTCGCATAAAATACAGTCGGTGTTCGCCGAAAAGAGGAAAGAGCGAAAGCAAGATGATGTGGAGAAGGATTCAAGGAAGAGTGCATTCTACCGGCAGTTCATCGAGGCAAGGGCGCTCATGAATCCCGGCATCCGCAGATAGATCAGTCTTCGCTGCGTTCGATCGATACGATAGAATCGACAAAATAAAATCATGTATATAGTCTTTTGTGTATGTCGATTTACAATTGCTTAAACAACAAGCAACTCGTTCGAACAGTCCTGCGTGTAGATATGGAGCCTGGTATTAAAGGGGCTAAGTGAGTTGCCTTCAGCGTTTGAGAGATGCCGCGACATGCTGCGGTACTAGTCCACAATATAAGCTTGTCAGCCCAGGCTCTTTATTCGCGCGCACACACTCCTGACTTCCACGTGCCGCCCATGAGCTGTCATCTGAAGGCTCGACCATCTTTGACGTTTTTTGCACACTGTGGCTCATCTCATTGACTGGAACTTCAAGATTGATTATCCTGTATATGAGTTATCCTGCATTTTGCTAATGCCACGCATTGCAAAAGAATGATGGTCGTGCATTACTGAAGGCCATGGACCTTCTAAATCCTACAATTCACCGCGTCGGCGAGATGCCCCACCCTAACAAAAAGATGGAAGAGGGGGCAGGACCCTAAGTCAAGGTAGGGGTAACCATGCTGGGTAGAGGGGCTTAATTCGGCGAGTTCCACACTCGAGTCTTAAACCCCTTCGCAGATACATCCTCGGACGATTCGTCATTGTTTTGGTTGGAAAACCTTCCCACCTTCTGGCCAAACTTGTCATTGGTGTTTCTCGTTCCGGTGGTCGTCTCGACCAAAAGTGCGGACTTGGTGGCAGAGGTGGCGGGGGACTTGTTGTTGGCGTTCATAACG
Organism: Phytophthora meadii; assembly: GCA_032432875.1. Classification (NCBI taxonomy): domain Eukaryota; phylum Oomycota; class Peronosporomycetes; order Peronosporales; family Peronosporaceae; genus Phytophthora; species Phytophthora meadii. The sequence goes on along the minus strand of JAUMGV010000075.1, from coordinate 315,657 downwards.
GGTGGGTAGCTTTTGTTTAGAGCGGAGAAAAAACTGCTAAGTGAATAGCCAGCAAAGCTGCTAAGCCGTACTTCGACGCAAAGGTTGCTGTATCGTCACGTGGATACCTTCCTTGACATTTTAGGTGTACCACGTACCATACTCTTCTGATGAATGTGTGCGATGTCTGCGCGGAAAACGGAAGGGGGTCTCCTGCAGGATAAGCACCTAATGCCCGTCGATCCACTACATACTGACGCGTGTACTACACGGTGTAGTGATGCGGCGATCTCGCAGTCGTTCGCACTGCACAGGCTGTCAGTGTTGTGCGGATTATGCTGCTCTTGCAATCTACAGATCATGCAGGCAGGCAGTCGTTTTACCCAACAACTCAACACCGACTGCTGTGTCTGAAAACGTTGCGAAGGGTGCTCCATCTCCATAACACTGCGTGAGTCTAAGTGTGGTGCGTCCTGTTTTGCCGCGGTTAACTCCTAGTGTGGTGCAGCACAGTACACTTTACCACACAGCATCACGAGCACGGTGTTCGTAATGCTGTGCCTCCACACGGACAGTTCTGCGCGGATTCCCACAGGTGACAGAGTCGACCCGTCTCTCGACAGCATCTCTGGCACCGCCAGCGAGAATGTCGGTGACAGGAGGAGTGTTTGTGACGCTGCATCTAAGTGGACACCGCTTGTCATTTACAAATTTACCAGTGGCTACCACAACAACGAACTATGACCCCTTCCATGATGGCTACTCGCAACGCGCTCCCGCTCAGCAACCCATCTACATTAATGTACATCCGACAGAAGACTGCCACTGCCGACACAGAAACAACTGCGAGCGCCGACGTCTCCTCTCCGAAACCCCAGAGAGACTCGATGACTGCAAGACTCTCACGCAAGATGAAGGGGTCCTTCTGGTCCAAGAAGGAGAAGAAGCAAGGTGCTGTGGTGAAGGATTCGAGGACAAGTGCGCTCTATCGGCAGTTTGTCGAGGCAAGGGCGTTCGTCAATACAGGCATCCGCAGGTAGACCATGTTTTCGATGGACACGATAAATCGACAACATAAATATATTATTTCCCTCACAATGTGTACGGTTGTCTGGATTAAATTTGCTTCCAAGCTACAGGTAACGCGTTAGATATCGTCGTACTAGATGTGTTTCATTTACAAACTCCTAGCAAATTGCATTTGGCGTACGAGATGCCGCGGTGCTACTCAATCACTCATCGCACTGGATTTTTGCCAGTCTTTGAAGCTAGACTCACTCTTGGTAGCTCCATACACACTCGTGTCGCGAGTGTACGAGTGGTGATGATTCGAGTGCAAATTGGCTGGCCCTGCAGACCACTCTTGTGGTGCTACACGACCATCATTCATACTTTGACGTTTTTTGCACACCGTGGCTCATCTCATTGACTAGCAATACAGCATAAACAATACAGGATAAAATGACGAGCACGGATATACAGGATAAACCAATTCTTGAAGTGCACCACCACCAGCAGCTTTTCCAGCCTTGACCTCAGACACCAAGTACTCTGCTCCCTCAATAGTCTAAGCATACGTGTACCGAGGCAACGCTACTTCTCGTATCTAGATACACCAGGACGCTTCAAAATGCAAGGGGTTGAATCCTTTGCTCGAGGTTGATTAGCCCATCTTTGCACTTCGACTCGACTCGACTCGACGGCCAGTGTCACTGTGCTGGGGGTCCGCAGTGGCGGAATGGTGACATGGATTCTCCGCCTTCCGTTCTTTTCAGCCACTTCATTCGAGAGGCGAATGATGGCGACGGAAGACTCGAACCCCTTCAAACGATCTTCTCACTTTGCAATTTGCGCCACAACCCGCAGCAGCCTCCACCCACCACCACCACCAACCAAGATGAACGCCCACACCCGCTTCGCCCTCCCCGTCAACACACACAGAAACCTCAAGTATCTACACGGCAAGGCGCAGGAGAACACCGATGTCAACACTGCCGATACAGACAAGTCTGACGTCGCACTCACCGCCACGAAACAGCGTCGTGACTCGTCGAGCGCCAAGTTCTCGCAGAAAATGAAGATGCTGTTCCCCGGCAAGCAACTCCAGGAGAAGTCGACGTTGAGCGAGGGGGAGGAGGCCGAACGGAAACGGTCGACGATGTCCCAGCTTGTTGGTTCGCACGCGACTGTGCAGATGGGTCGACGCTAGACATCGATGCCGGGACGAGCCCTGACATCTCTCTCAAACTTTTACTGCATCAATTGTATTATCTAAAGCTACGGTTCTCGAAAGGAAAGCCTCTGTAGTAGTAAGTCGTGTCGGGGGTCACTGGACTTAGCGTGTTTCGTGGCCCCCGAGGCGTTTTAAACTCGAATACAAACTCGCTTGGCGACACAACAACCAGAGCGTTTACTTGATCGATTTATCGTACATGTATTTAGAGTTGTTTACTATCCTGTCGATTGCTAGCGGTGGCCTGTGAACGCTGTCTTGGAGATGACAAACTGCCGCCAGAAGATGTTCTTCTTCTCCTTCACCATCAGGTCGTTGGGTACATGTACTTGTGGCTCTGCGGGCTAGATTTGATGTGAAGCGATGCTGTCCCGGTGTCACAGAACAATTCCTATCAACAACTCGCAACCGTGTACCTTTACAAGAAGATTGAGCATGGCAAACAGCTTGGAGCAATGCAAGCGTTTCAACTATTTTGAAATTGAATTACATTTTCGGTCTCTGTTGGATTGGCAGGCTCAGTGCGGAGTTTCCAGTGTAAACTTCCCCGATACACATAGTGTGTTAGCTTAGCTTTTGGCTACCTCAGTCTTCATCTTCAGTGTATGCTTTACGCCATCCTAAGGAAGTACTACGATCTTGCACCTTGTCGTGAAAATGCTTGAGCATCGAGTGCGTATTCATCGAAATCGCGAGGTGGCCAGGTGCATTCATGGCTTTATCAGAAGACTTGTACAGCGTGTCTGGACCGTAGCAATTACGAAAAATGACTACATGTTCTCCTCATCCTTGCCCTCGGGCCTCATCCAACCCAAAGATTGCCACGCACTTCAACATGTAGCCATCTCATAATTCACGTCTACCACACCAACAATCACTCTCGCTCAAATCGTACTTATTAGAACCTTCTCAGTACCAGTTTCATCCATTCCGCGCGCAACGCTGGACATTTAAAAATCGCCAGAAGCTGCACGAGACCATCACTCTCACTTGTCACCTTCACTCTCTCTCTCTCTCTGTGCGTACACTAACGTTTCCTCATGGTGGCAGCCGTGTCCATCTCCCTCTCGGCGCCACGCAGTACGCGGATGGCTACACGTGCATCCCCCAGGACGTCAGGAAGCGTCTCCTCCGTTCCTACTGCTTCCTCTGCTCCTCAACGTCGACGACCCCGTAATAACGGCCCTTTAAAAGGAGTAGTAGCTATGGTGGATGTCCGAGTTGGTGCTGATGCTCAAATTGACTGCAGTGACGTTGTAGCGCGGAAATTACGGGAGTTAGGGGCGTCCACAGTGAAGAGATTATCTCCCAAGCTCACGCACATGGTTTTAAGCCACTTTACGCCTGTTTGGAAGGGGAAAATCGCAAAGTGGCAGGATGGAGGTGGTTCCATGGCTGTTGCAGCCACTAGGTTCGAATTGAAGATCGTCTCGCAGCTCTGGGTTAACGCATGCTATGTCAGCAAAAAGCGGATGGACGAGCGACCATTTTTCCCAGTGAGTCAGCAGAATATAATGGAAAATGCGGTGAATATAGCGAAGCCTAAACTTAAGAGACGGCAGTCACTCGGAGTTGAAGCTTCGAAAGCTTTGGATACAGAGAAACAGGGAGCTGAGACGACGAACACCAAGAAAACAGATGCTAACGCTGAGACCGAGAGTAATGCTGCCAACGTGGCGGAGGCAGTGGCACCAGTGTCGACTTTTAAGATTAATAAGGCGTTGAACGGTACCAGGAGGAAGCGGCGAGCTCTGTCAATGGAGCCAATGACGTCAGACGCGATTTTGAAAATGTTGGGAACGACTGAATCAACGAAAGAAGAGGTGCAATTTAGTACACCGAAGAAACAGCCTATTCGATCGAAGAGTGTGAGCTCTTCGGCGAAGCGGAGAAGGACGTTAAATGGGCCACCAACACAACAGGATGAGGATGAAGTGACAGCATCACAAGCAAGTGGAATTGTAGCAGAGAGCGAGTCGGAGAATGAAGTTGAAGACGATATCAAGGAAAATATGAATGAAATTATCGTGATTCCAGACAGCCAGGCGAGTCAACCGTCTCCTGCTCCCCCTAAAAAGGAGCCGAAGTCTCCCATGGTGTTATCAGGTTCGAGCAGTACACCGACCACTAGCAGTGGAGACTTTACTATTGACACCCCTGACAGCAATAAGAAGCAGCCGACAGCACGGGAATTGCGACGGCGCAACAGGAACTCGCTGTCGTACGGTGGTGGACTGACGTTGAAATCTGGTATCTGGTCGTGTGCTGCGTGTGGTTGCTCAAATCCACGAACGCGCAGGTTTTGCACGGATTGCCAAGCTTCGAGGGGCTCACTTAAATCCCCAGGTGCTGACAGTATTGCCACTGCATCTCCTGCAACTGTTGCAAGCACCACAACGGAAGTACCCTTGACTCCTCTCACGCCGAATGCGACCACATCAACTCCTTCTACCCCCAAGACGAAGACGCCGACTTTAAAGACGAAGCCTAGAACTCCTGGATCGGCAAACAGCATGAAGACTCCCGCCAGTAGCCCATCCGTGCTGGAGCGGACTCCAAGATCCTTGACCCGGCCTACTGCAAGCTCGGCTGCCAAGGCCCGTACGCCAAGCCCTGCTGTGTCCAGGGTGACACGTTCGACAACTAGAAGTGCAACCCCCAGCCCGGCAACTAGGTCAAGAACACAAAGCCCGGCGACACGAAATTCTTCGTCAAAGCCAAAAACGACGCGCTCCTCGTCAACAACACGCTCGTCATTGGCGAGTGCCTCAGTTTCGGTTGACGTGCCGAAGCCTCCAGTGAAAAAAGCACAGCGAAAACTCCCAACGACAACTCCCTCTAGCGCTGCAAAGCTACCTCAAAGCGCAGCCAAGAAGCGAGCGCGTCCTCCAGTATCCACTAGCAATATAACAACCCCAGTTGTGAAGAAAGCGCGAGTCGACAGCAACAAGGAAAACACGTTGGACAAGCGCATGGCGACCCCAGGATCGGTGTCGGGATTCATGAGAAAGCATCGTGAGGTTAACTCGACGCCGATTCCAATGGCAATGAGCTTCTCAAGTACAACGAGCCGGAAGACCCCACGCAAAGCAGCACGTAACATCTTCGGTATTACTGGTGTAAGCGCAGAAGCGCGTGGGGTCCTCCAATGTGCGATTCACGCTATTGACGCTAACATGGCCAATGAACCCGGATATCGAAAAGCACGCGTGGCGAAAAGTGTGGATTATGCTGCTGGAGTCACTCACCTTATTGTGGGCAAAGACACGAGGCGAACCATCAAAGTGCTCTTTGCAATCGCTCGTGGAGCTTGGATTGTGACGGAAGACTGGGCTTTTTCCTCGCTGGACCAAGAATGTTGGCTTCCTGAAGAAGATTTTGAAATTGCGATGTTCGCGAACAAGTATTCGCGGGAGCACCCCGAGTCTCGGCAGATATTTAAGGGCACAAAGTTTTTTGTCGGGTCCAACGTGGAGCCATCTCGTGAAGTGCTTCAGTCCCTAATTCAAGTAGCAGGCGGCGAGGTAAGTGCTGATCCGTTCTCGCGCCGCGCAGTTCTCATTTTCTGATCATTTTCATTGCTGTTCCTACTCTAGATTTGCAACCAAATCTCAGTTGCAGACGTCTGTATTTGCGGCGATGCCTCGCTCTTCCGACGAGCTCAGCGAACTGGTATTAGAGTTGTCACCTCGAAGGTAAGCTTTTTCTTCCTCTTTTGGGTTGTTAAGAGTGCTAATATCTGTTGTGCTTGTGAAATCAGTGGGTTTTCGATAGTATCGCGACGATGAAGCTCGAAGATGACGCTAAGTATGCTTTCACTGAGGCATTCGGCACTCCCGCCAAGACCCCTTCAAAGCGCCGTGCGGCGGACTCATTCGGCACGCCTGCGCACACCCCTGCAAAAAGTCGACGAGCTGCGACTTCAGGACTTGAAGCTCATTCCACCGTTCCTGAGTAAACTAACGATGGAGGATATGGTATGCATGTAGTGCGTCGGCAATTCCCTAACTTGAATGTGCACGTTATTTTTCAAGACTTCTGACCGGTTTTTGAGGAACCTTTGTAGCCACCCTGGATGGAACGCACGTTATCCCATGATGAACGAGCACCAAGTCCCAGGGATACAAGTGAGTGGCCTATGCATGCTTGCATATTGAAGGTTTCTAGCATTATGAATTTTACGACAAGCATACACAGAGGTACCACACGACAATACTGGTAAATCCATGTTGCTTTCTTACTCTTCGGCGGCAGGAGCAGGAGTAGCAGCAGGTGCAGCAGGTGCAGCGGGGGTGCCGGCAGCGGGGGTACCAGCAGGAGCACCAGGAGCAGGAGTAGCAGCAGGTGCAGCAGGTGTAGCGGGGGTGCCGGCAGCGGGGGCACCAGCAGGAGCACCAGGAGCAGCAGGAGCAGCAGGTGCAGCAGGTGTAGCGGGGGTGCCGGCAGCGGGGGCACCAGCAGGAGCACCAGGAGCAGCAGGAGCAGCAGGTGCAGCAGGTGTAGCGGGGGTGCCGGCAGCGGGGGCACCAGCAGGAGCACCAGGAGCAGCAGGAGCAGCGGGTGCAGCAGGAGTATCCGCTCCACTTCCACTTGCCGGTGCCGAGTCATCACCAGATTCACTGGCAGGAGCAGCACCAGATCCACTTGCCGGAGTTTCAGCTCCACTTCCAGCAGGCGCAGGAGTGACAGCCGGAGTGTCATCGCCGCTGCCACTTGCCGGTGCAGGGGCCTCGACGCTACCGCTGGCGTCGCTGCTCTCGACACTGCCGCTACTTTCAGCGGTGGGCCCACTCGTTCCGGCTCCAGTGCCACATTTGCCCGTCGAGAAGTCCACCGCCCAGAAGTGCACGTACTTCCGGGTCTTGTCGAACGTGTACCCGGGGCCCATGACGTTCGCCGTCTTGCTGAAGATGGTGTTCTTAGCACTCGAAGCCTTGGACCAAGCAGCGACAATGCTCGACGCAGTCCTGTATCCAGCACCGACAATCTCCGTGACCGTCTCGGCCTTGAAACCTTGATCGGCAGCGCGAGTCTTGGGCACCGATCCGTCCGAGCCCGTGCTCTTGACGAAGTTGTTGTCGGCCATGTCGTTCGTCTGAGTCTGAGCGGCGTCCATGAGCATCTCGTTGATGCACAACTCGTCCAGACCTTCCTTCTTACGAGCGGCGTTAATCTCATTGAGCATTTCCTGACGGAAGTTGACAGCCTGCAGTGTGCGGTGGTCGTCCTCAAATGCGCTCACGGTGCCCACAAGGGCCAAAGTGGCAAGAGCGAAAACGTTGCGGACGCTAACCATTGTGTGCTTTTGCTGTTGCTGTCGTGCTGTATGGACAGAGCTTGATGTGGCTCTGTGGCTGCTGGTCTGGTGAACGAACGAGCGAGTGTCGGTCTTGAGCCAAAATTGCAGAATGAAAGTGTTAGCTACGCCTTCATGGCTCGACGCGGGGACAGTTCGAGCGTGGGCAAAGCTGAGGATAAGCCGAGGATAGGATCAGGCTCTTCCATGGGCTGGCAAAGCGAGCCAAACCGATACAAATGTATGGAGTGCCGTCGTAGCCAGTGCAAAAGGAGACTTCCCATCTGAACGACAAGTCTTCACGCAAAGCTGCTCGAGTCCCGAAAACCAGCTGAATCGCTGCAAATTATCCGCTCAACGTAGGTTTTTCGCTGACTCTCGCCTTCAAGACACGACCAGCTCGAGCTTGGTCCCTCCCTTTCGCCATGGAGCCGTAGCTGATCGTGAATTGTGCCGCATTGAGCTGCAAATTCCTGCCTGAATACATGTACCAAAGTTCGACAATCTCAGCTGGAAGCAAAATTAGATGAGGTGACGCTTTCTCGTCGAGTTGCAAGGCAAGTTCGCCTTGACCAAAATCTGTTGCAACCTTGTCATGATCCAGCGTGCCGCTTTGCCATAATGTTGAAGTGTCTGGCAACGAAGAAAAACTCCATCGATAGTTTCGCCGCGCGAACATCTCGATACGCTGGTGTTCGTAGTTTTGTCATTAATAAGTTCCATCATAATGATATTAAACATGACTGTACGTTGCACGATTCACAAGTCAAGAACTGTGAGCAAGTAAAATCTATGAACACTACGTAGGCGAGGAACCAGCACCTCGAACTGGAATACACGCCAGCAACTACAACCCTTTTGCTGCGGTGCCTTAGAGCGCGTAACTATTACAGCCTAGTCCTTCTTCTCCTTGCCGTCGTCCTTGGAGGCGTCGATGGCAGTCTTGACGATGGAAATCACAGTCTTCACACGCTTGAACATCACTTGACCAGTGGACATCATGATTAGCAGCATGAAAACGATCAACGCCCAGTACAGGTGCGACAGCGTGTGGCTCACTTGCCTAAAAGTTAGTAACAAAACATCGTAAAAGTGAGTACAACTCCCCACCGAAAAAAAATAGATAGGAAATTGAAGAGGATACAGTAACGTACTTGCAGTCGTAGAGCGGGATGTCGTAGCCAATGTGTTCATAGCACAGCAGGTCCTGCGAAATTCGGAACACGAGCAGCGCCAGCGCCAAAACACCAGGGATGAGGTAGAACTCCAGGTTCTTGTACGGGTCGCGCTCAGCATTGATCTCCAGGTAACGATGACGTTCCTTCTCAATCTGGTCCACAACCTCCTGGCGGTAACGAACGATCTCACTGCGGCGACCCATACGTGCTCCATCATCAAACACGTTCATGGCACCTTCCAAGCATGCCTTGTGATGCGCTTCCAGCTCTTGAACAGGAACATACTGACATTTCGAGCCTGCGATCTTCTCCATCTCACGCTTGTACTTGATCAGAGCCTTATCACGCTGATTCACGTTGTTAGCCTCAGCCGTAGCTTCAAGAAGTGTCTTGGCCTCCGGGAAAATAGACGCCTCACGGAAGAGACCAGCGTACGTCTTGATGTAAGTGAACAGCTCGCGGGAAGTCACTGTGACGCCGTGGATCTTCTTAGGAAACAGGTTGGCCGGGTCGAATAGGTCGTCCAAGTAAGCCGTCAGCAGCTCCAAAAAGCGGCTGTCAATAGCCTCCACGGATCCATCGTACTCGCGTTCCGTGACTGCATGGCCAGGGTGAGGCAGCAAGAAGCACGCCACCTTTTCGAAGCAAGAGCTGATCTGTTCACGCGTATCTGCCAGGTCCTTCTGCTTACGTGACGAGAGCAATTCCACCATGTACTGGTCCATGTCTTCGCGCTTCTCTGCCAAGCTCTGGTTGCGAGAAAAGTCCTGCCAGTCACGCACCAAGAAGTCGAGACGCTGGAATGGACGTCGACGTTTAGGGGAATCTTCATCTTCTTCGTCTTCCTTGTCATCGTTCTCTTCCTTCTTCTCCTCCCCCTTTTCACTTACAGTAGACGAAGTTTTCTCTAAACTATGTCCAGAAGCACTGGCTGTCGATGCTGCACGCTGTAACGCCTGTTGCTTGTCACTCAACGACGACGACGACTTGGCATCTCCAAACAGAGCCATCCTACAAACATATTCTTTAAGTAAACTTCACATTTTCAACCATCAAAATAAATAACTTTACCGTCCGTATTCCGTGAACAGTGCCAAGTGTTGCAAATTGTCCTCTTGCACTCTCTTGTCCACATTGTAGATCTGGTACGAGCTCAACAGTGTACTAAGACCAAAGATACTTGCCGTCAGCATCTGAGACGTCTCGGAGTCGAACATTCCTTGTGTATCAATCAGGAACACGGCAATATCCTCTCCAGACTGACTTTTGCGGATGAAAGGGGTTTCCCACATCCAAATTCCAGTCGTATTACGCTTACGACCAGCTCTCCAGCTGAACCCCTTTTCCCCGTGGGTCTGCTCCACATTGGAGTTGCCTTCTAGCTTCCCTTCTCCACTTCCAGTCACGCCTTCCATGACCCACGCTTTCCACACTTCCGTGCTTTCGTCCTGCGCTCCGTCAGGCTTGAGCATGCGTCCGTGGCTTGCATGACGAAGGTATCGAAGGAATAAGTCCAAAACGAAGCTTTTTCCCGTCCGGAAAGCGCCCACAACGGAGAAAATAGCGACTTTCATGTCCTCCGGCACCTGATGGAAGATTTTACGCAGCGCCTCCTCATCCAGCGTGAAGTTGGTGCCTTCCTCGTTGATGCTGACGATCTGTCGGGCCTTCGGGAGCTCCTTCACGGGCTCCAGGGCCACGGGGGCCGGAGGGGGAGACACATACGAGGGTGAAGGTGGGGAGCTCATTTAGGAAGGTTTTTGATCTTGTTCTCGACTGATGAGGAATCAGTTACGGGCTGATTCTTGTGCAGTTGTTATTGGTGGAAAATAGAACAGAGACATGTGATTGGATACTTTCAAAAAGAGGCTGATGTGGGATTAACGAGAGATGGGTACGCTTTAGCCATCTTTTTGAGCAGCTACCATCTCAATTCGTAGTAAAGTTAAAATGGCCATGACAATGAAGAAGAAAGAAGTTCCCAATGGAAACGTCGATGCAGTGGAAGTTGCAGCGATACGGGAACCAGCAGCAAGGCAGGCAGTGTAATCTTCGGGTGTGGACCACCACATCATTGAGCACAAGTACCAGGTTAGGCACACGGTGTCCTCGCACGCAGTCTGCATGTACGACTGCGCCTGTGAATTGTAGTAGTATTGCTCCACAATAGCCGAATCTCTTGCCGCGTTGACGATGAAGTTGTTCATTTCCGACCACGACAAAGAGCTCACGTTGTACGCCGTGCTGGCCTTGAAGAGCGGCTGCCAATTGAGGGTGTCGTTGTCCTCCGAAAGGTTTGTACCGTACACAGTGAAGTCCAGCAGGTCGTACGTACTCGGGTCGAAGTCCCAAATCATGAACGCCGGGTTGTTGTAGAAGATCGGAGAGATAGCGGCCGACATGAACAGAGGCACGAGCTGCGAGCTTTGGTCGCTATTGTCAGCTTCAATGACCTCGTCCGGGTCCTGCGACTCCATATCGGCGGTGAGTGGTAGACGGAACTCGACACTGTGTGTGTGGCCGAAGATCTGTGCCTTGATGACGTCCGCGTACTGCGTCACGATCTCCTTGTATGTTGAAATGTACGAAGCTTCCCACATGGGTGAACCGTCTTGAGCGTCGATGATCGGGGGGATGTGACCGGTGATGTAGGCGAATTTACTACCGGTACGAAGTCCCGATAGTGTGGCATTCAACCACGCGAATTGTTGGAACGGGTCGCTTTCGTTCGTCGTGTCCGGTTTGTGTTTCGGCGAGTAAGGGACAGTGTTGAGAGTAAGCAGCACGAGCTTCTCGTCGAGCTTGTAAGACAGGTAACCGCGGGTGTTGAGGTCCTTGAGGCTCGATGCGTTGAGTAAATTACTCCACGCTGGAGACACGACTTCAATCGTCGGGTTCTCTCCAGTGGAAGGATCGGTCACGTTCATAGTGTAGTCTGCATCAACAACATGGGTTAGCAACATTCAACAAGGAGGTAGAACTAGAATGTGAACGTACTTGAAGTGTCAGTGTTGCCCAGGATGGCGGTGGCATTGGCAGAATCGGAGAAGTATTGGGCCATCGTCTCCACGTTGACCTTCACCGCTTCAGCGAGGTATTCATCCGATGGTTCACCATGCACTGCATGGTCGCCAGTGTACAGGAAGAAGGTTGGATCGGGCAGAATTTCCTTGGCGTATTCGAGAGCGGATGCCAAGAGGTTGATAGGGGCGTCGTTGCCGTACTGGATCGGAATCTCCGCGGATTCCTTTTCATCTAGAGACTCGGAAATGTTGAGGTGGACGTCGGAAAAGTGAAGAATTTGCTTGGCTCCCACCTCATCACCGACGCCGGAGCTGCCACTACTAACAGAACCCGTTCCGGAATTGTCTTGAATGCTTGTCGACGTGATCTTGCCGCCTTGAAGACTGGGAGACTTTGTCTGAACCAAAGGCATGGTCAGAAGTAGAATGGTTGGTACCAAGCAAAGAAGCATCGTGTAGTGGAGAAGAAGTTTGTAGTAGAGAGTAAATTAAACAATGAACACTGGTGTTAGCACCGCAGGAAGATCGCTGTATGATCTAGTATGTCGCCCAATGTCGGTCAGTATCTGAGACGATCAATGCTAGGTCGCAGATAAATTTGGTGTATGCAGCCATCATGTCGGCACCGCGTTAGTCGCCCGGAACGAGCAGTGAAACTTCACGGCGGTAGTATCCCTGGATCCACAAGTCGAAGGTTATTCTGCAGCATGTCGGAGCACTGTGGATCAAGTTTTACACCCACGTTCTGAAGCAACATGTGAGTTTATAGATTAAAAATTCAAAATTATCTAACGCGTTTGCTGTCCAGCAAACACATTTGTGTTTGGACTACTGGTACCCCCGTCAGACCTTGATCGTAGTCGTCTGAAAGGTTCCAGGGCCCAACTAGTTGCCGTTCGCCAGGCGTCAGCTGCATATTCGTATAGAGCTGGAGGAACGGGAACTTCTTGTGGTTCACGTAGGAGATGACGAGGTGTGCGTTGAGCGAATCTCTGAGACTTGTCCTTGACCCACCACAGCACCGAATACGTCTCCTCTGTCTCTGTTTCTTCATTGCGCTGTAGTACGACACCCACATACCATTGCTCACTGTGCATGATCTCGACAATATCCCCTTTCTCGAAAATCACTGGAGGTTCCGGTTCCTCCAACGTTGTCTCCTTCTCATCTGCTTGGATAACCTCTCCAGGCTGCAGCTCTTCAAACGTTGCAGACGGTAGTGGAGCTAGTGCTGCATATTGGTCCTCCACCTCGCGTAGGTATGCGTTCCCCACTTCGAACGCCTCAGCAAGAATCTGACGCATGGGACTTGCAACCAATGGAGCCACGTCCAAAGCTTGTTCCACGAACTCATAGGCGCGCTTAAAGCGCTTCACAAGGCCGTCGATCTCGTAGTCTCGAGGGTCAACAGACTGCGCGCGTCGACACAGCGGACATGAACGGAAACGATGCTGAGCTGCATGGGACAAACACGACCAGCAAAATGTGTGTGTGCAGGACAACGTGATGGGAGCTTGGACGTCAGCACAGAGACAAATCGGACACGTCAACGCTCTTGGACCGAGACGGAAATTACCGTCAGGCAAGACACAGAGCATCACTCGGTCCGTAAGAGCTGCAGTTTCATCACACAACGCGTCCAGTTCGGTTCCGTCGTAGAACGGCTGACACTTGAGGCTTTCCAGAACGTGAGCTTTCAATCGAGAGGCCGAGTCTTCATTTTCAATCCCAGAATTCGCGGTCTTGTCGAACTTCTTAGCAATTTTAACCAGCGCAAGACTGTTAAGCACAACAAAGCGGCGGAACGCGTCCACTTGGTGTGATAGCTGGAGAATGTCCAGCAACAGCGTTCGAGCAGTTGCGTGAGGTAGCACCCACCGCGTCCCCAACGTTTGTTGCAATGGCCTCAGCTCACGATTCACTAACTCATCGAGGATTCGAGCATGAGCATCATTGAGTTTTTGCATCTCGATCTCCAAAAGGGACTGGAACCATAGCACACGCTTGACACTGGGACTGTTGTCCTTTGCAAAAGACAGCTTAATCTCGCGTTTTAAAGCCTTGTAGTCGACATAGTCGGTTGTCCACTCTGGAGATGCTAAACTGCGCACACGTTTGCCGAATTTCATTGGTTAAGTGCGTGGTCGAAGGCGGATTTCAAAGTGAGGATACTTTCTCAAGTGAAGACGTAGCATCTCATGGGACCAATTTTAGATTCTCAACAGCAAAAAAGATTCTTAGAAAACAAATTTATACTTTATCCTAGTATTTTAGAAGAGTCGAATCAAAAGGCAACTTTTCAATTGATGTGAACCAAAATTAGGTGCTGCTTCAACTTGCTTACGACTCCCAGACGAATCCACTGGAGCGGACGCCCTTGTCCTCCTCGCCCAAAAACGGGTAGTCCGTGTATCCAGCCTCCAGTGACATCTCCGGCTGCAAGTAGAACGTCTTGGAGTCGTACGGCGTCAACTTCTCGTCCTTGCGCAGACGCTCGACCAGGTCCGGGTTCGAGATGAAGTCACGTCCGAAGGCGATGATGTCGGCTGCTCCTTCCTCGACGGTCTTCATGGCATCTGCACGGTCGAAACCTGCAGCTGTGATGATGATGCCATTGTAGATGTTGCGAAAGTAGCGAGCCACACCTTCCTTCGGCACATCCGAGTTGTCGGCGTGCATCCCGCGACGCTCAATGACTAATGACGTGCAGGTAGGCGAGGTCGTACTTGTTGAGCTTGTTCACGAGGTATCCATAGGTCTCGCGTGGGTTCGAGTCCTTGCATCCGAAGGTCTCTCCAAAGGGAGACAGTCGGATTCCAACCTTGCTGGACGGTAGACTGGAGAGAACGGCCTCCACCACTTCGAGCGCCAGTCTTGCGCGGTTCTCGATACTTCCGCCGTACTTATCCGTTCGCGTGTTGACGCTGTCGCAGAGGAACTCCTCCAGCAAGTATCCGTTGGCGGAGTGGATCTCAACTCCGTCGAAGCCCGCGGCGATGGCGTTCTCAGCCGCGCGCTTGTAGTCGGCGATAATACCGGGGATCTCATCGATGTCAAGAGCGCGTGGGGTCACGTAGTCTTTGCGTCCTTCACGAGTGACGGCATGACTCTTGACGTTGGTCATGCTCGTAGCGCTCGAAGACACCGGCAGCTGTCCGTTCGGCTGGTTGAGCGGGTGGCCGACTCTGCCCGTGTGCCAGAGCTGCACAAAGACCTTGCCGCCTTTGTCGTGGATGGCCTTGTTCACAAGTTTCCAGCCTTCGACTTGGTCTTGGTTGAAGATACCTGGGGCGCCAAAGTAACCTCTTGCCGTGGGGCTGATGTTCGTGGCTTCAGTGATGAGGAGTCCGCCGTCGGTGGCTCGTTGCTCGTAGTACTGGACTACCAGATCCATAGGCGTACCGGCGTCACCTGTGCGCACACGTGTGAGTGGAGCTAAGGCGACGCGGTGTTTGAGCTGGATGGGGTCTTGTTTGCCACCGAGGGTGACAGCGGAGAAAAGGCTGGGTGCGGGTGTGGTGTTAGCAGAGGGGGCCATGGTTACTGGTTGCTTGAGAGCGTTGGTTGATGAGGAAAGCACTTGAAATGTTGAGTGGAAATTGAAAAGTGAGCGGGTTAGTTGCAATAGTCGTCGAAGACTGCTGCAAAGGATGACGGTGATTGTGAACCACCTTGTCGCCGACAAGTTGTTGTGGTATGTAGGGCCAAGTTTAAAGGCAACGTTCTCTACTAATACTAAAGTGGTATGTAGGGCCAAGTTTAAATGCAACGTTCTCTAATAATATGTGTACTATAATATGTGTCATAGTGAAAAACTACGTCAAACTTCTTGACGACGCGATCAAGAGTCAGTCTCAGTTTTATGTGCAAATGTTTTTAGTGATCGCGTCGTCATTGAGTTTGACGTAGTTTTTCACTATGAGAATGCATTGGATAGCTATCCTCCTGCCAAAGCTCTCAATAATCTTAGCCCACCTACAAAATGGTTCGCAATCAGTCGCGGCGTCTACCTCTGCAGCAGTCTTCGACGACTATTGCAACTAACTCGCTCACTTTTCAATTTCCACTCAACATTTCAAGTGCTTTCCTCATCAACCAACGCTCTCAAGCAACCAGTAACCATGGCCCCCTCTGCTAACACCACACCCGCACCCAGCCTTTTCTCCGCTGTCACTCGGTGGCAAACAAGACCCCATCCAGCTCAAACACCGCGTCGCCTTAGCTCCACTCACACGTGTGCGCACAGGTGACGCCGGTACGCCTATGGATCTGGTAGTCCAGTACTACGAGCAACGAGCCACCGACGGCGGACTCCTCATCACTGAAGCCACGAACATCAGCCCCACGGCAAGAGGTTACTTTGGCGCCCCAGGTATCTTCAACCAAGACCAAGTCGAAGGCTGGAAACTCGTGACCAAGGCCATCCACGACAAAGGCGGCAAGGTGTTTGTGCAGCTCTGGCACACGGGCAGAGTCGGCCACCCGCTCAACCAGCCGAACGGACAGTTGCCGGTGTCTTCGAGCGCTACGAGCATGACCAACGTCAAGAGTCATGCCGTCACTCGTGAAGGACGCAAAGACTACGTGACCCCACGCGCTCTTGACATCGATGAGATCCCCGGTATTATCGCCGACTACAAGTGCGCGGCTGAGAACGCCATCGCCGCGGGCTTCGACGGAGTTGAGATCCACTCCGCCAACGGATACTTGCTGGAGGAGTTCCTCTGCGACAGCGTCAACACGCGAACGGATAAGTACGGCGGAAGTATCGAGAACCGCGCAAGACTGGCGCTCGAAGTGGTGGAGGCCGTTCTCTCCAGTCTACCGTCCAGCAAGGTTGGAATCCGACTGTCTCCCTTTGGAGAGACCTTCGGATGCAAGGACTCGAACCCACGCGAGACCTATGGATACCTCGTGAACAAGCTCAACAAGTACGACCTCGCCTACCTGCACGTCATTGAGCGTCGCGGGATGCACGCCGACAACTCGGATGTGCCGAAGGAAGGTGTGGCTCGCTACTTTCGCAACATCTACAATGGCATCATCATCACAGCTGCAGGTTTCGACCGTGCAGATGCCATGAAGACCGTCGAGGAAGGAGCAGCCGACATCATCGCCTTCGGACGTGACTTCATCTCGAACCCGGACCTGGTCGAGCGTCTGCGCAAGGACGAGAAGTTGACGCCGTACGACTCCAAGACGTTCTACTTGCAGCCGGAGATGTCACTGGAGGCTGGATACACGGACTACCCGTTTTTGGGCGAGGAGGACAAGGGCGTCCGCTCCAGTGGATTCGTCTGGGAGTCGTAAGCGTGCAAATGTAAATGGTTGGAGTAGGCATGCATTCCCCACGCTAATTAAACTCGGACATCAAGCCTAAGTTTAATGGAGATGTACATGTATTAATATTCAATACAAGCAATAGTGCGACACAAATATTATGTACACCACACCAACTGAAGCTGAGATTACGCTCATGGGTTCACTTT
Organism: Phytophthora meadii; assembly: GCA_032432875.1. Classification (NCBI taxonomy): domain Eukaryota; phylum Oomycota; class Peronosporomycetes; order Peronosporales; family Peronosporaceae; genus Phytophthora; species Phytophthora meadii. Next base: position 298,459 of record JAUMGV010000075.1, on the reverse strand, counting down.
CTATTCCGACGAAAATCATGAGCGATTCCGATGTCGTGGTGGATGTAGCTCCGCCCGTGCAAGCGTCTTCTGCTGCGAGTTCCAACGTTCCTCCTCTTCCATCATCTTCTTCCTCGTCTCCTCCATCTAACGCACCTCTCACCGCTCCCGACAACCAAGTGGTTGCGTCACCCCATGGTCATAACCACAGCCATGGCCACCATCCAAATTGTCAGCATTCTCACGGTGAAACTCCGCCGGAAGAGCAGGAACCAATGACCCCATTGGAGGAAATGTTTTCCTGCGCTAAACGCAACGATCTGGCGCAGTTCGTACAACTGGTGGCCGAATACGGCGACGAATTGGCCCGAGAGCGACTAGATCCGCAAGGCCACACGATCGCTCATTGGGCGGCACAAAAAGCCAACGGGGAGTTTCTCTACTATTTGCACTCTATCGGAGCACCCATTGACTCTCCAAGTGAAGACGGTAAAGTCCAGTTACACCCCATTCATTGGGCCTGTGCGGCAGGCAACTTAAGCGCTTTACGGACTCTCGTTCGCAAGCTCGGAGTGGATATTAACACTTGTGACGCCAAGAAAAACCGTTCTCCATTGCTAGTGGCTGCGCAGAATGGACACCCGTTATTGGTACTGTTTTGTGTGAGAAATGGTGCTGATGTCAAGCTTGTGGACGCAGATGGTGATACAGCAGTGCACTGGGCAGCGTATAAAGGAGCGACGGAGATCGTCGCGGTCTTCCAGTACCTGCAAGTGAGTTCCGATGCTCCTGATAACTTTGGACAGACGCCATTACATCTCGCAGCTATGAGAGGAGAATTGGAAACAGTGCAGTTCTTAGTGGAGACGCTGGATGCAGACGTGAACGCTCTGGATTCCAAGAAACGAACCCCGAGAGATCTGGCACAGCTGAAACGTTTCCATCAAGTTGCACGGTACCTGAAAGAACGAGAGATGCGCGTTGCAGCGTGGAATATCGCCGCTTTCACGTGGTGGTGTAACCCCGGCAGTCGAGCTCCGTACCACTTCACAGTGGTTAGCGCTGTGGTTTCAGCGTTGATTTATCTCTTCGTGATTTTCCCCATGATGCCAGATAGACGCAACGTAATGGTACCGCATTTGGCGTGGAACGCTATAACTTGGTACTTCTTCTATCGCACTGTAACGACTAAACCTGGTAGTGCAGGAGACGACAGTAAGCAGTACGGTGTAGCCTACGAGAAGGTTACGGAAGCTCTCATTGGTGGAGACGCAGAAGAAGAAGACGAAGAGATCGAAAGCGCCAGTGCTCGTGCTCAACGTGAATGTATGGAGCGTCCATTGTGTCATACCTGCCATATCCAGAGACCTCCGCGATCCAAACACTGCCGTATCTGCAAGACTTGTGTGCCAGTCTTCGATCACCAGTAAGTGTTTACCAAACTGGTTTTGGTTCTAAACTGAAGTTCTAACACTTGTTGTAGCTGTCCGTTTGTAGACAATTGTGTGGGACGTGACAATTACGCATGGTTCCTACTCTTCGTGACGTTCCTGACTGTGGATATCTTTGGGTTTGAGTACGTGCTCTACCTTCTTTGGCGTTACCACCATGCTGTGCGCTTCTACACTGTCATTGCGATGATCTACTTCGTTTTTTTCCTGCTTCCAGTCGGCCAGCTTGCAGGCTTCCACTTGTACCTCACAGCTCGGAACCGCACAACAAATGAGCTGCTAAATGCTGATCGGTATCGCTTCCAACGTGGTGAAATCCGCTCGTACGACCGTGGGATCATTCGCAATGTGGGTGAGCGCTGTTTCGGTCTCGGTACTGAACAAGGCGACACAGAAGCGAAGGTTAAACTGCTTGATGAGCAGCTCCGGTCTGTTCCGGTTTAAACACCCCCATAAAGTTGGAAAACACATTTACTGGGTTGGATTAACTAATACAGGAGATTACCAGAGCTGGCACTTGGTCTTGGGGTTCATACGGGAGCCAGCAGGACACGAAAACACACGAGCAAAGTCCCGTGAGTTACTAGCTACTCCGTTGATGCGCCATCGTTCAGGAGAGTGTGGATCTGTGGCTAAACGTTGTTTCATACTGGCGTCACTAGCCTTCGCACAAAAAGCCTGAGCGAACGAAATGAAGAAGAGTTTGTCGGCTGCGTTGGCCGGCAAGTTGCGCTCGGCTTGGCTCATAGACGTCATCAGTTCTTCCGTGTCACTCTCGCTCATCTTGCTCAGTTGCTGTGTCTGCTCGGTAATAAACTCTTGGTAAGCGCCAAAAGCCAATTTCACTCCTCCATTGTCTGCGATGTTCTCGCTCAGTGTGAAATTCCCGTTGACGTGGCCCAGCACCTCCGAATCTCCGCTTGTCACCTCGAAATTGTTGTATTGATTCACGAGACAAGCTGTTCGCTTCGAGAACTCGTCAGCCGTGGCGTTACTCCACCAATCTTGAAGGTTACCATCCCCTGCGTAGTATCTACCAGAAGCGTCGAAGCCGTGCGTAAGCTCGTGACCAATGACACTACCGATTCCACCGAAGTTCCGTGCTGGATGACGTCCACGAGAGAAGAACGGAGGCTGCAGGATACCTGCAGGGAACACGATCTGGTTGGCAGTTGGCTGGTAGTACGCGTTCACTGCAGCGCTCGTCATCGCCCACTTGTTTCGGTCTACGGCCTTGCCAATCCGTGCCACTACGCGGTCAAACTCGTGCCTTTTCACGACCCTCATGTTCTCTGCTAATGGGGCATCGCCACGTAATTCATAGGGGAAATGCTCCTGACGAGTGGAATGTCCAATGAGGTTCGTCATATTGCCCAGCTTCTCCAGAGCTGCCTGTCGAGTAGAGCCATCCAGCCAATCCACTCGCCCGAGGTTCTTCTGCAAAGACGCTTGGACCTGAGTGACTAATTGACTGGCAAGTTGTTCACTGGAGTCGTCGAAGCGAACAAGAGCAAAGTATTTGCCCACCAGATCGGGGAAGTTGTCGGTCACACGTTGAAGACACACTTTCCATCGAGGAGCACGCACTTTCTGGCCGCGTAAAGTCCTCGCGAAGAACGAGAAGCTGGCTTGGACGAATGGTTCACTGAGGACAGGAGCGTAGGCACTGATGTACTGGTATGTTAGGACAGCTTTGAGCGTGTCTATCGTCACCGAATCTCCAGTGATTAGTTTCTCAACACGTCCGAAAAACGCTGGCGTCTCCACAACCACGTCAGCGTTCTTGGATTTGAGACTCGATAGTAATCCAGTGCCGTTAAGAAACTTCCCAAATAGTAAAGGGTACTTCTCAGCAGCTTGAGTCACGCTCATTTTGTTGTACGAAGCCACCGGATCCTGCAACTTCTCCTTTGGTACGAAAAGCGGCGCTAACGTCTGTTCAAAGCCAATAACCGAAGACGCTCGAGCTGCTGCTGCGCTGGATTCCCATCCGGCGAGAATGAAAAGCTCGACCACATAAGCATGGAACGCATCGCTAATCGAGTCGAAGTGCTTCTTGTCCAGATAATACTCGGGGTCTGGCAAGGACAATCCAGTCTGTGACATATACAAAGCGTACTTGGTAGCGTCCCGAGCGTCCGCAGATACACTCAAACCCGTGAAGAAGTCAGATCCTGCCTTGGACAAATCTCCTGCCAACTGGAAAAGCTTCTTCTTGCTCTTCACCGCTCCAATTTGCTGTAAAGCAGGCGCAAGTACTTGCAACGACACATCATCAGCCATCGTGCTACTGGTGTTACTGAAATTCATGCACGAATCGTACAATTCGCCCACAAGAGGCCATCCTTGCTGCATCACTTCCTTCAGAACTTTCTGGTTCTCATCACTCACAGTTGAGAAAGACAGAAAGACACTCGGTTTGTCGTTAGGGATCTCCGTCTGCTTCTGCCACGCTCCACAGCTAAACTCGTAAAAATCATCACAAGGATCCACATCTCGATCGATATGAGCTGACACGTCACTAGGCAATAGCTCCACCCACTCTGCTGTCTGTGCAGAGTTCTGGATGACTCGAGGAGCTTGCAGCGTGCCTCCACGTACCACCAGAACGACCACAATAAGGAATAAAGCGCCAAGACCGCCTACTGCCCATGCAGCTACAGGCTTCTGCGTCAATAAAGGAGGAGGACCAGCATAACCAGAAGGTTCATCGTCATGATGCACAAGTGGCTGTTCATCTCCTAGCGCTTTCTGAGGCGGCAATGACGCGTCATCATCGTCGATAGGGGGCGACCCGCCGTCTTCGTCGTAGATTTTCTTCCATTTCGAGCTCATAGAGCGCTCCATTGAAGGTGCAATTCGGTGCGTTGAATGCGCACGAGTGTCCTCTTCTTGACTATGCCTGCTGTTCACCAGGTGGGGATACGTGGACTGCGTACGAGACGCTTGTTGGGCGTCGCTTCCAAGCCGGCAGGTGTGGATTTGCGTGTTGGTTAACGACACCACACGGACTAAAAATAGTACACCGCACTATTACCAGTCTATAATAGATATGCTGTATCATAGGATAAAGGACGTGGAAATGTGATTTAGTAGGATAAACGTCTTGGCCAGTCAAAAACCTCAAGTACAATGGGCGGCAAGAGGAAGCGTAATGAAGGCTCTGTGACGGCGCAACCAGGGCCCGGCAAGGCCAACAACAAAGCACTCCATAAGAACAAGAAGTATAAAGTTGCGACCGCGAAGAAAGTGAGTGGATCGGTGCCTCGGAAGACGCAGGAGAAGACAATCAAGCCTGCTGCTGCTGCGAATTCGAATTGGTTGGCACTTAAGAGCAAGATCCAGCAGAAGGACCAGCGCCACAAAGGCAACAAGACGCACGAAAAGAAACGCGATCTGGATGTGAAGGCGCAGAAGCAACGTATTAAGCAGGAGAAGCAGGCGAAGCGCATGAAGTTGCGCACTGCCGAATGGGTGGACAACTCGCGTATTGTCGGAATGGATTGCGAAATGGTGGGGGTGGGACTCTCTGGTAAAACCAGTGTGCTTGCTCGCTGTAGTATCGTGGACTATGACGGTAACGTTCTATATGACAAGCATGTGCGGCCTGTGGAGAAGGTGACGGACTTCCGGACGCACGTCAGCGGTATCAAGTCCAGTTCGCTACGCCACGCGATTCCCTTTGCTCAGTGTCTGAAAGAGGTGGGCAAGCTCATGCAGGACAAGATCATTGTGGGTCATGCATTGAAGAATGACTTCCAAGCGCTCATGTTCACGCCTCCGAAGCACTTGATCCGCGATACCGCCTACTACCGACCGTACATGCGTCGTAAGATGAACGGAACGGTACGTCACCATCGTCTATGTAGTACATTAAACATTGCAGGTGATGCTAACTTTCGTTTGTTTGTAGAAACTCTATCCGAAGTCGTTGAAACACTTGACAGAGGAAGTTCTAGGCCAACAGATCCAAACTGGACAGCACGACTCTGTCGAAGATGCACGCGCCACACTGGAGCTGTACAAACGCGAACAGTACGCGTGGGAGAAGTATCTGCGTACGAACAAGAGCAGCAGCTCTTTGGTGGGTGTTGCTCCTGCTCTGCCGACGAAAGAAGAGGACGATGCACCTCAGGCGCTCCCTGCCGCTGCCAAGGCCCATCTAGACAGTGACGACGAGGAAATCAGTACTGGACGAGGTGTCATGGCCGTTCCAGACTCCAAGGAGCTCGCTGTCATGGAGTACGGCGAGTAAACTTTTCGTCCCGTAGATAGAGGTGGACACTTTCGTAAAAATCATTTCTTACTCTTTTTACGTAAAAAAAATTGGTAAAAAATGCGTGGAGTATCTGGAGCCAGCCATTTCAGTCTTGAATTTTACGATTGGAAGTGTTGCTACGTTTACAGTTGTGCCTCTCTTTACCAGCTACCAGCCCTGCCTCCTTTAGCTCCGTCTCTTTAGATGGAACGGGGAGGCGTCGAACGTGGTTACGCAGTTAAATATGAGGCGGAAATGAACTTCTGAAGCTTCTTTATCCGAGTTTCTGGAGGTTTCTGGTGCCTTCGGGCGTGGAGATTTTCAGGACTTGATGCACGGGAGAGAAAGAGCTTTGCTTCTTCTCACCAGCCTGTCTTCGTTGCCTATTGCGGGACCGGGGACGGCGCTGTTGCCTTCTCGTGCATTGAATGGAGGGGAGCTCCAGGAACATCTCTTAGTATTTGTGTTTTGTTTGTATTTTGACTTAAAGCACTTTTTTACTTTCCACTGGCTGGTTACCTCTATCCGGCTAGTGATATACGCAGTGCAAATAGTATACTGTGCTGCATGAGAATACCCTCTCTTCGTCTGGTGGTGGTACCGGATGAGCTCGCTTTAGCTTCGGTCGGAGTGAGTGAGGGATTCTGTGGCAGTCACATCCATTTCAAATGTTCGTAAACATCTCTTCATCGTCAGTATCTTACGTACATATCCAATCCAAAATTCACACCCAGTACTTCCGTCCTTCAGCCATCCCTCGCCATCAACTCGACCTTTGCTGCTCACGACGCGCACTTTGCTCTTCCTTGAAAGCTGTCATATCCTCCAGAATCGTATCTGCCAACTCACGGTTGGACATCCACATCGAATCGCTCTTTTGTGCGCGTCAGCACGCATATCCGCAGCGTTTGACGCCGCCAAATGAAGCTGCAGTTAGCAGTCCGGTAAACTCTTGAGCGCGTCCACCTTGAGGTATTTCCACATCGCCCACTCCCCCTTAATCTTGTGGAGTGAAAACAGGGACACAACAAATCCTCGGTACCACCAGCCAGGGTGTCGCTCTGCGTCCAACTTGACGAAGAATTGCGCTCCCACACAGCACGTGTATATTTGCGCCAGAAGTTGCGGTAAATGAAGGAGAGATCGGTATGCTTCGACGCGTCAAAGGGGGCGGGAAGGTTGGAATATACTGCCTACCACGGAATCTGCTCCTCGAACGCCTGCACCTTGCGCGTTAACTCCAGTTGACAGTGCAGCGTCGCCTCGCTTAGCATGGACTTGCCACGCTTCAGCTTAGCTTGCGTCACCTCGCTGTTCTTTCTTGGTCGGCCTCTTTTCCTGTTCGGAGGTTAAGCCTCTGGCTCTGGAGCTTCGGCTGACCCAAATTCAACTGCTTCCTCAGTAGAAGCTGCTGCTTGTTTTGGTTGAGCACTAGTCTTCGGCTTTCTTGTAGTGGCTACAACCGCTGTACTCGAAGCAGGAAGATCACTCGTCTCACTGGCTTCATTGGTACCAGATGCATCAATAGAGACAACTTTACGTAGACTTCTTCGTCGTGTAGGTAGAGCTGGTGCTTCGTCTGAAGCTTGAAGAGCCTCTGAATCTTGCAGACTCGTCACTATTTCCAGTAATAGCAAAGCCAATGTACTCCACTTGGATAATTGTGTTTCGAGGCCATTTGGTATCCAGATCGTCAGGTAGTTCTCGTAACACACATTTCAATATCGTACAGCGTATGAATCGCTTGAAGACCTTCCCGTTAATCCCCAGTCTGTGGCATTCCAGACCTGCGAGATAGCAGGATGTTCTCGAAACTGCCCAGGGTCTCACTTGCATCAACTCTGGGGTAGTGTCGGCTGTATGGATGCTTGGGTATGCAGACCTAGCACCAGAACTTCCCAAACGCTAAATAATGCGATGTCAGCCAGAGGTGGAGATGCGCTCAGCATTAAGTTTCGAGTCCCCAAGCTTGTCACTTCCGTCTTTTACTGTACGTTTTGAGGGAGTGATTTTTTGTGGACCCTTTTGCTTTGTGGACCCTGTTGAAGTAGCCATTTTATCTGGTACAGCGTACCCCCCTGAGCTGATATCCACGCCATTTACAAACCTGTGAATGCTGTTATATTATATTAGAGTATTACTATAGAAGAAGCCATACATTAAGCCTGCTTCTCCTTCTCCAACCAAGGAACTCTCTCTCTAATAAAGCTCACTTCGCCTTTCACAGAGTACAAGAAACATCTCTTCTTTCTACACTACTTACGCTACTCGCCAGAGGTTATGAGCCCAAGACAAGCCTCAAGCGACGACTTCCCACGACTCATCGGCGCCGGGAACTTCGACGTGTGGAAGGCTCGCGTGTGCGCAGCACTCGATGGCAAGAACCTGCTCGGCTACGTGAAGCAGCTCGACTACGATGGCGTGTCAGAAGAAGAGAGTGAAGAGAGCGCTAATGACATGTCCGACGATGATGATCCTCCGCCCCCAAGGACGCTGAAGTCGAGTCTGACGCTGTTGACTATGAGGAGAGCGACGACGAGCTTAAACCACCCTCGGACTCTGATGATGACTCCGGAGCCAGCTCAGATGGGTCAACCAAGCGCAACGAGCTTCCAGCCATCCGACCGTTCAACTCGCGTGAAGCTCGCCGAGCACGTAAGCACCTGAAGATGGAGAAGCCTCAGCCTCTTAGCCAGCGTGAGCGCCGTCGCCAAGAAGCCAAGACCAAAGCCTTCTTGATGAAGACGATGGACAACATGCACGTGCGGCTGGTCAAGAATCTCAAGACTTCCTACGAGATTTTCAACTACATCTGCCAGAAGTATGAGGGAGCAGCCTTTCACGGTGACCCGTACTTCATCCAACACTACTTGATGGAGATCAAGTATGAGGAAGGATCCGACTTGACTGAATTCTTTCTCAAACTCGAGAACGCGATGAAAGCCGCGTCAGAAGCTACCGATTCGGTGATGACCGAGGGCCAGAAGTCCATCTACCTGTTCCATTCGATGCCCAAGTCGTGGAAGGATGATCTCCGCATTTGGAAGGGCCAACGGAAGTATATCCCGTATGAAGATCTCAAGCATAGTATCGAAGACAAGGTTCGCGACCTCCAAGATCAGGAGCGCTACACCTTGGCCAAGGGTATCCCTGAGACTCCTGCAACCAAGGGTGAGCGAGCTCTCGTGGCAACTGGGCCTTCTGCATCGCATGCTCCAGAGCGCGACAATACTAATATCTGCTCGTACTGTGATCGCCCACGCCACAGCATTCGTCAGCGCCGTGGTCTACAAAAGGACTTGCGTGATGGACGAGTGAAAGCTGGAACGGTACTCCCTGCTAACTTTGCTTTCAAGGGTAACTCGAAGCGCGATCATCCGTATCGGAAATTCGAACAACGGGCGCAGCTACAAGGGAAATAACAGCCGAGACTTCAAGGGCAACAACGGTGGCAACAACAAGAAACACGGGAAGGGTGGCAAACAACGTGGCCAAGAGTGCTACAAGGATTGCCCTCTCGAGTCAGACAATGACGACGATGATGACAACGACAGTGAATCTGGCAACCGTAAGGTGTCTCGCCAAGGACGTCCTGATACCTGTCTCATTGCTGTCGCCACCACAGTCAATCCTCAGTTTAGCCTTACCGCTCAAGCCAAGGTTGAACCTGACCCCACCTGGACGATCGACTCTGGCTGCACACGCCATGTGTCCCATGAACCCCAGTGGTTTACTGACATCACCACTAGTGGTGGATCGATCACGGTTGGCGGAAACAACAAGATCCCCATGAAGGCATTGGACGGGTCGAGCTGCAAGTCTCTGACTCCAAGGGCAACATGCAGAAGCTTATCCTCCATGGTGTCTTGTACGCTCCCCAGCTCCAATTCAGCCTGCTGTCAATTCCAGCAGCGGTGAAGCATGATTTTCGCTTCAGCTTTGACCGCAAATAGTGCGCTAAGCATACCGACCAGCGCTTCAAGATCAAGGCACTCATGGCTAACAACACGGACCTGTATCAGTTCCAAGACAAGCCAGCGGCACCACCAGCGGCCCGTATTGCCTCAGGTAAGCAACGTTCCTTTCTGCTCTTACATAAACGCCTTGGACATCCTAACGTTCGTGTCTTGAATGACCTATCTAGGAGCCAATCCATAGATAGACTCGACGAATCTGTACCTCTAGGTTCTAAGATCGATTTCTTCTGTGTTGCATGCACGTTAGCGAAGTCACACCGCTCCCCATTTTACTCTAATAGAGTTGTTAAACGTGCCACATCACCTTTGTCGAAAATCCATTCAGATATCTGTGGTCCACTACCTGTGCCTAGTCTTACTGGTTGCCGTTACTTCTTGATCTTCATTGATGACTTTTCTCGATTCATGTTTACTTATGCAATTAAGAACCGTAGCGAGTTGTACGACTGCTACGAATACTTCAGGAAGAGAGCCCTGAACATCTTTGTACTGTAAGTAGGAAATCCGGGATCTGCCACCCCGGAGGAGATTGAGAAACTTCGGCAGACCATTTGGAGGAAGCGACATCTCCTGATCGGGAACTTGCTGTCATCGAATGCACTTTCAGTTCTGAAGACAATAAGTCTCAAGGAAATTTTGAGATTCAACGGCTCCAAGCAGATAATGCGAAAGAATACGAGAAGCTGGGTCGAATCATCTTTAAAAAGTATGGGACTCATGCACAATTCACCAACGCGTACACTCACTCCTCATCAGAATGGAGTTGCTGAACGCCGCATGCGTACTATCATGGAGCGTGTCCGAGCCCTTCTACTTGACGGCAAACTCTCCAAGAGATTGTGGGCCGAGTGTGTCTGTCACGTGACAACTCTCATCAACATGACGCCTAGCTCTAAGACGGACGGTCGAACCCCGTACGAGTCCCCGTACGAACTTTGGTACAACCGAATCCCCTCGATGCAATACATCAAAGTCTTTGGATGTAGCGGATATGTCCACATCACGGAGCAACACCGAGACAAACTCGACGCTAGAGCCCGTTTGTGCATGCATCTCGGCGTACCTGACCACAAGAAAGCATATCGTCTGATGGACATTAACACACATGCCATTGTGTATAGTCGTGATGTAGTTTTTATAGAGGACGAATTTCCCCCTCTCACAGGCCTGACGTCTACACTAGATCCCGCCCAACCCACCAACAGGCAGCAACCTGCTGAACCTGTACCTGTACCTGCGTCACCTGCACCTGCTGTTCTGCCACCACAAGAGTATGAATCTGAGCCTGAGTCAGAACCAGTGAAGACACCATTATCCACTTCAGGTCCAACGGGAACCGTACCAGGTACAGCCAACAAACGGGTACTGCCCTCTTTGAGGGAGGCTATTGATCGAACAACCATCCATTACTCATTTCGAACGGAGACGGACTCTGATCCTCCGCACACTTCAGCTCCTAAGCGACCCCGCCTCACTGCGGAAGCCACTAACGCACGACTCAACACTGAGGAAGCCTGTGACGTAACCCTCAACTCTGAAGAAGACAGTCACGAACAGGAGCAACGTCAGCATTTACTATACACATTACTAGCTATTCGGTATGTGTCAGAGCCCACTACGTATCGGGAAGCAATGAAGTCTTCCAAAGCTAACCAGTGGCATTCAGCAGCTAAATCGGAATACAAGTCCCTCATGGACAATAACACTTGGGTGTTGGTAACCCCTCCTAAAAGGGAAGATCTTGAGTAGCCGATGGGTCTTCGTAGTGAAGTATACCGTCACTGGCGAAATTGACCGCTTTAAGGCGCGTCTGGTGATCAAAGGATTCCTACAGGAATTTGGCATCGACTACAATGAGATTTTCTCACCTGTCATCAGGATGGAGGTACTCAGACTACTGCTTACTATTGCAGCTCTTCTCGACCTTGAAGTCCACCAAATGGATGTCAAAACAGCATTCCTTAATGGCTATTTGGAAGAAGAGATCTACATGGCTCAACCGGAAGGTTTCAAAATCCCGGGCAAGGAGCATCTAGTGTGCAAACTTCTTAAGAGCTTATACGGGTTAAAACAAGCACCCCGTGTCTGGTACCAAACCTTGTCTGCCTTTTTAGAGAGCCTTGGGTTTCTGAAACTCATTAAAGATCGATGTGTCTTTCGACGCACTGTTGACAACGTCACTTGTTATATTGCAGTGTACGTTGACGACTTACTGATCATTGCGCCTACACCAGCACTCGTCAGTGAGCTGAAATCAGCCCTGAAAAAACGATTTTCCATGTCAGATTTAGGGGAGGTGAAGTACTTACTCGGCTGGTCCATTCAACATGACCGTAAGAACCGAACGATGTTTATCCACCAACACAAGTACGCTACGAAGGTCATTGACCGCTTCAGCGACTACATTCCGTACCCTATTGCAACACCAGCAGAACGGAACGCCAAACTCTCCGTAAGCAGCCAACCTAGCAGTGAGCAAGAGAAAGATGCGATGAAATCTATTCCGTATCGCCAAGCAGTAGGCAATGTCATGTATCTAATGGTTGGTACACGACCCGACATGGCATTCTACATCGGCGAGGTCAGTCAGTCCTAGCCAATCCAGGCATGGAACATTGGAAAGCTGTCATTAGTGGGCTAAAGTATCTGTCAGGAACGAAAGAATACGGTCTCCTTCTGGGAGGTTCGTCCGATGTTACCTCGGAGAACCTAGCAGACAAGCTACTTGCCTACAGTGACTCTGACTATGCTAACTGCCCCGACACGAGACGCTCCGTCGGTGGATATGTGACTATGCTCGCAAGCAGTCCAATCTCATGGCTCTCCCGCAAACACCACACTGTGGTTCTCTCAACTACAGAGGCAGAATATATCGCTCTGTGTCACTGCATGCAAGAGATGATTTTCCTCAAACTTCTCCTCGAAGAACTTGGCTTTGCTACAACGCAGGCTAATACTATATATGAGGACAACCAAAGCTGCATCAAAATCTGCTACAATCCCGAACTTCACGGACGATCAAAGCATATACCCGTACGATATTGTTTTGTGCAAGAAAAGGTAGATAGGCATGAATTTAACGTCATCTACTGCAATACGAAAGAGATGATAGCTGACATCTTCACTAAAGCTTTAGACAAGCACCAACTAAGGGCCAAGCTCAGATTAAAACCTCTGAAAGCTGAATCCGGCCACTCAGTATAGAAATACGCTGATAATACAACTGCATGAAACGTGCCTAACTCCTGCGTTCTTTTTAGATTTTTTTTTCCACTGGGTTTTATCTTTTTTTTGTTCGCTCAAGGTTTTCCCTCGTTGAGGTTTCCCTGGTCAAGTACCGAATCATCTAGGCACATGAGTTTATATACAACAATCCATGCACAAAAGACAAATTTGCTGGGAAGGTCCATTATTGGTTAGGCAAACCCGCGGAAATCCTACCGACTCCTATCATCTACTTAAAGATGATGAACGGACGAATAAATGCATAAAAGTCGATCCAACCCCTTGCGGACGAGATCGGCTTACCTTGTTCGTCATTCTTGTCGTAGACGAGTCGCTTGTTTCCTTGGACAGTAAGCACTGCAGCATGCCCGACGTGGCTATGGTTGTAGACAGCAACGATGTAGACGCCATCCTTGAGCGGTTACTCCTCCATTACACGAGCGCCACGGCGACCTGGCCTCATGTAGTTGTTCTTGACTAATGCGTTGTAGCTGATGTCGCGACCAGCATCTCGCAAGCGAATCATGAAGTCTCGCATGTCGACCCACGTTGCTCCTTCTCGAAGGTCTTGATTGTACAGCACGAGTCTGTTTTCGACGAACTGCTCGATATCTTGCTGAGTGACGAGATCTGGGCGATCCAACAGCTCCGCCGCACGCTTCAATGCATTGAAAACGCACAGATTCTCCACATCTGCGCCTAGAAGCCCCATACCAACTTAGTCGGTTCGCCAGAAACCCTCGAACACGGGCACACCTGACGCCTTCCAATGATCGACAACTGCCATTTCTTCCGAAACGTCGTCTTGTCTAAGCTTAACAGCTGGTTCCCATGTCCGTAGGTAGAGCTTCTTACAGCTTCGGTCTGGATGCACCCAGGGAACACGGTACTCCATGCCCAACGCTCCTTCACGCCGATCATTAATACAGGCCACCTCCCAGACCTCGACTGTGGTTGCAAACCGGCGGTCCACTGAGATATCCCGACCCGTATAATATTCACCATATATTTCGTTATATAACTGGTCGGGGGTTGTTGTCTCTTCAGCAACGGTAGTAGTTCGTTTGGTGGCAGTCGGTGTTCGTTTGGTGACAGTCAGTGTGTGTCTACTGACAGGCGGTGTTTGTTTAGTGGCAGTTGACGGCTTGTCGGGAGCAACAGTCAGATTTTCGGTGGACGTAGTCACGCAGTTCATCGGCTCAGCTGCTTGAACCGCATCCATAGCCTCAACGATTGCATCGTCAACGAAGCAGCTTACACGAGCACACTTGCAGCGTGTGCACCGCGAGCGAGTGGCGTTGGTAAATTTGCAAATGCGACAAACCCAGTGCCCGCTCTTTGCCTTTCTGGCTCTACTGTCACAAACATACCCCGGTTTAGTGACATTAGGGAGCGGCGAAGCCACCGCGGGGTCGTGGCTCGATCCCTGCGCGCGCACTTCCGTCCCGCTTCCCGTGTCTTCTGCTGTCGTGCAAGGTGGGTTCTCTGGTACCGTTTCGCTACTGTCTGTGGCCGCAGTCGCAGCTCGCGTGGCAGCCCTAGCAATTTTAGCAGCTCGAATTTGCTTGGCTGTCCTCTTCCTTCTGGTCTTCCCTTTCTTGATGGGAGCTGGGCTATGTAGCACAGCATCTCTCCGCACACCTGTCTTCCAGACACGAGCCATGGCTTGCCCACGTGACCTCCGTTCGCAAAGCAGCAGCCCTGAATGCGCCAACGGAGAGTCAGCAACGTGTGCTTCCTTAGCTGCGACTGTTAGACTGACCACTAAAATACAATAAATGGTTGAATTGTGATATCTTATATTTGGATATTTTCAGTCACCATCTAAAGTGACAGAGGCTGTTGAAGTAGCCATTTTATCTGGTACAGCGTACCCCCTGAGCTGATATCCAGTCATTCACAAACCTGTGAATGCTGTTATATTAGATTAGAGTATTACTATAGAAGAAGCCATACATTAAACCTGCTTCTCCTTCTCCAACCAAGGAACTCTCTCTCTAATAAAGCTCATTTCGCCTTTCACAGAGTACAAGAAACATCTCTTCTTTCTACACTACTTACACTACTCGCCAGAGACCCCTCCACTGGAGGGTCCCTTCATGCTCGTACAGTGCGCGCGGATAATACATGTATAACCGAAAACTCGGATTATTTTGTCAAATCAAACACATTGAAGCCCAGCGTTTTAGCTAATAACAAGCAGCTCTTGGCGGTTTGCGGTGCGGCCAAGCTATAGCCAAAATTTTACCGGGAGCAGGGAAGCCCAAGCGCGAAAAAGATAGATCTGTTGGCTGTTCACTCCGTTTGACGTCGCCTACGGCGCCATTTACGCGTTTTAGCGACTCTAATGGCAGCGTGGAGACGTCCTAACGGGTGGTTGCTAATAATGGGCTTCGTGTTGATTTCTGTAGATGGGGAGAGACAAGCCGTTAACAGAGGTCAAGGAGGGCAAGATTCTCGCTCACCAAGAAGGCGGGCTGTCCGTCAGCTCAATTGCAGCACGTGTAGGGCGGTCATGGAAGGTCGTAAAACGCTTCCTGGGCGATCCAGAGTCGTATGGCTCGAAGAAGAGCTCAGCAAGGCCCAAAATACCGACTGTTGCTGCTGAGCGTAGCTTCCTTCGTGTGGCATTAAAAACTGGTGTGAGTGCTAGACAACTCAAAGACGGGCTGCAGCTGCCCATCTCGGTCCGTCGGGTGCAGGAGGTGTTACACAACTCCGAGAACTTGGTCCACAAGAAGAGAGTGTCGAGCCCTGTGCTCACGGCTGCGCGCATTGCAGCCAGGTTGAAGTGGGCACTTCAACATGTTGAACACGGCGGCAAATAGCGCCGTGTAATCTTCTCAGACGAGAAGAAATTTAACCTCAATGGCCCTGATGGCTACAAATACTATTGGGGAAATCTAAGAAAGGACAAGAAAAAATTCTCTAAGCGTCAGTCAGTTGTGGGGGCGTGTTCATTTGGGGAGCATTTAGTACCAAGGGTAAGTCTGATCTGGTTTTCTAAGAAGGCAAGCAGAACGAAGAATAGCTCATCGACACACTGACTATTTGTTTCCTTTTGCGCACTTGAATCGCGGCCAACGATTTGAATTTCAACAAGATAACGCCTCCATCCACACTGCAAGGGTTGCAAAATCATTTTTGAAGGACAACAAAGTCAAGATGATGTGGTGGCCGGCCAAGTCTCCAGACCTAAATCCTATCGAAAACCTGTGGGGAATTCTTGCTCGGTCTGTATACATCAACGGGAAGCAATATGACAGTAATCGAGGCTATCAATATCGCATGGAACGCGATACCTGTGTCAACGTTGGAAAGTCTCGTTCGCTCGATGAAAAACCATAACAAGTAGTTACTGTAAAAAAGCATAGTGAAAAAATATCGTACATCAAATTTATTAAAAGAAGGAATTTCTGAAAACATGACACCCCCCCTTCCCCCTTTCTTCCATCCTCAAGCGCTGTGAGACCTTCTTTTCGAAATCTCGATCACTCAAGTTCAGACGCAAGAATCCGGCAAGTTGACAGGTATGAGTGTACAGTACGACCCCGCTGCGTACTATTGAGCGTATCATGACATGACAGGTTTGGTGTTATGTTTTTCAGGCCGAACTGCGCAATGAGCGACAGCGAGTCTGAGCGCCAGGTTAAATCCAGCAGCTCGTGGATTTGTTCTCCTGAGATGAGCACAACATGGTGACCAAGTTGAGGTAGAAGCGTCGGGGAAAAGAGACAACCGAAGAGCGCCTCGAATATGTTCTACGAGAGGTGTGCGAGAGTCGTGGTAATCGTGCGACCGTGTTTGTGGATGACAACAAAACAGCGCAGACGATCCCGCTTCAAACAAGACAAATGCGGCGCTGGTTCAAGGCGTTTCCTGAAGTCCTGCTCATTGACGCCACGCACAATACGAACGAGTCGCGCTACAAACTGTTTTCGTTTATGGTTAACGATGTATACGGCCATGTAAGTGAATGAAGATTGCGCTACTCAAATCGCACAATTATTACGTTGAGTAGACCTCGAGTGTCTGCAGTTACATCACTGTAACTGGAGGGACCGAGTGTGTCGTGATGTTTTTGAGTGCTTCATCAAAGACACCAAAATGCCGGCGAAACCCAGTCAGTCGTTGATGCGGCTGCGGTACATACTAAAATGTCTACAGTAGCTATGGTAATGCAACATTTCTTCCTGATCTTGTCGTAGTCCTGATTTCATTGGGGCTACTAATGAATGACCTGTAAGAACCACTATCTACTTGCCTAGATACCCGTACACGTATCCCGCTCCTGAAAGATCCAGAGGTGCCTCACAGCAGATAGTGCAACGAACGAACTGCGACCCATGCAGACTTTGCGTACCGAAGTCTTTTGTACATTCCAACAACACTCGCTTTGGTGAACATCATACGCTACACTCTATAATGTGTAAAACACACCATGACCTACATTCGAACAACAAGCTACAGCGGGTCGATGTCAGCCACTCAATGGAACCTCTACGAACACTGAAATTTATGAAAACGCTCTAGATATAATACCATATAAAACCCCTCTTTTTGTCACAAGTGGTCACAGTACGCGCATAGTGCTTCTTGTATCTCGAGGCATTTCAGTCAGAGTAACGCTAACGGGCGCTTAAGTACGACCACTCGGTACCTCTAACATCGACCATAATATTATTGCTTCTCTCGTGTCGGCAAACAAATAATGTCATCACCAAACAACCAACACATACATAAGAGCATAAGAGTACATCGTACTACCCTTGATCTCGTAGCTTCATCTACTGTTCGGGCCGACCAATACTGTTCATTCTGGCGAAGGAAGAGCAGCATTTCCAGCTGCAGGCTGTGTCTCTCCTGGCCGTAAGTCGTCCTGACAACGCTAAAAAAGGTCAGCAATGTTAGACGTAAGAGGGATGCTTCCGAGCAGCTTGTACCTTGGTGCTACTGATGCCAGGCGGCGTCGCTTTCGGAGCTGCTCTACGAAGAAGTCCTCGTCGCCGCTTTCTGCGGCTTGGACAGCATCTTGATCGTTCGCACCTTCGCATTGGAACGAACGCAATGCAGACTTCTCGCCTCGTTAGGCGGCTAGCTTTCCCTTCCAGGACCTGAACGCAGCCGGACTCGAAGTCAGAGCTGTGCACAATATTGGCGCGGGGTCCTGTTGCAGATCAATAGACTAGGCTAGCGCCGAATAAAGGTTATCCAGTCATTAGTTTAAAGTTAACTTACCCAGGTATGTGGCGTAGTGTGCCTTAATGGCACTTAAGCCATCCAACCGTAAACGCACATCAAGCAAACGCACGTTATCAGCTTGAAGGGCCTTAGACACAGATTCGATCTCCTTAAGGTCGTTAAGAAGCGCTCGAAGCCGCTTGTTGCTTGCCGATGTGGGGAGGACGTCCATCAAGGCATCATCCGTCGCGTCGATGTGCTCCAGTAGGCGAATATAACGGTGCACCATTAAAAGCGTAGAACTCCATCTTGTATCTTGCCAAATCACGGGACGAAGCGTGGGCTTCTGCCTACACAACATTTCACAAATTTATTACAAAAAGATTTGTAAATAAAAACATATTTGGTATCAACACAAAAGCACTAACCTGAGCTTGCCGACAGCTTGAGCGTCCGAAGTCTCACCATCAAGGCTTGAACAGTAGGCCAATCTTTTTCATACTGCTACATGTCGGCTTGAACAGCCCGGTTCAGCCGGTGGCTGGCACAGCCCACTAGGGAGACCCCCATGTGCGTTGCCAGTAGCTTGTTTACGGCGCAGTTATCGCCCACTAAGAACAAACAATCAGTTATCTGTTTACCGAAATCGCGGGCCAGCATCTTGGCTAGGAACTAGTAGTGCCCGCGAGCAGAAAGATCCTCGTCGTGTCGGGGAGGGGGGGCACAGACAGGACTGCCGATTTTGGAATGTTTTTTTAGCAAGAGCGACAACGATAGATAAATAATGGTGAGGGATTAGCAGAATCATCTACCGAAATAATGTGATGCAGGAGGTTTCAGACATACATAATGACATTATGCTAGCTAACTTCGGAGACTATCAATGATGCCTACATCCCAGTAGCTTGCATTCTGCCGGAGAACGAGGATCTGCTAGAGCGTCACTGGTTGAAGTCTATTGCGCTCTTGCCCGAATGTCGACCGGGCAATACTAAAGAACCTCTCCACGATGTTCTACGTGGGAGGAATACTTCGGAGCAGCGTACTTCTGCTCTTGCTCCGCCAGCTTCCGGCGCTTTTGAATGCGCTCAACGAACGATGAGCTCTCTTCGCCGCCCGACTCGGGCGCGGGTTCACCACTGACAGCAAAACGACAAACGACAACAGACAAACCACACTCCAGTAAACGGTTGGTTCTGCGGGGTTCATATTTTGCTGTGAAACTTGCATACGTTATTCTGTTTGAAAGGGTTGTCACATACATTATGACATTCTATGGTCCATCGTCAAACCATACATTTATGAATGATATGTATGACCATTATTATTATTGCCATGCTATTTTCGGCAGCCCTGGGCACAGAAGGGGGGTCTTTATCACGCCGTCCACCTCGTAGCAGGCGAAGACGGCGATGAAGTGCTCCGACGCGTGGCTTCAGCCGTCGAAGATGAGCCCAAAGCTGGCGGCCATCTCGGCGACGATGAGGCGCTCCACAAACTTTGTGATTGCTTCCATGGCGCGTAGAAGAGTCTCAGCACAAATTGCGTACCGCCTCACCGCTTGGTTCTCGCAGAAGTGCAGGGGCAGCTTATTTTTGACGATCCAGCCAAGTCAGCCGTACACAATCTGAGCTGAGCGGCGAACGTAGCTCAGCATTGAGCCGGTTTCAGCTGTAGGAACAGCCAGCATCGCAGCTTCGTAAACCGACACACGTGCTGCACGAGGTTCGTGTAACCGTTACGTCGGGTCTGCTTCCGCACAGTGCCGCAACGACAGCGAAAGTCCTCCGGGATGATGTCGTCGATGTCGTAACGGCACGGACAGAAATAGAACCTCGCAACTTGAGCTGGGGTGAAAGTGAAGTGGTGGGGGCGTGGGGCGAGCACCATGGCGGTTCGGGGGCGGAGGAGAGAGATTAGGATTGGCTCAAATTGAGAAGTTAAAGCGCCTGTCAGTTGTGGCAGAATCAGGCATTCTGATAATATCATTGAAATCTCACTAGAGACCTTTACCAAAGTAAGATATTGATTAGAACGAGAGCGAACGGAAAGTCATTTATTGTGGGCATTGGTATTGTATTGGAAAATCAATACACAACTACGCGTTGAATGCCTTCGCAACCGTGCTGGCGCTCCAGAATCGTCGGTTCATTTTGAGAAACAGCGCCGTCTCAAGGTGAATCGGAAGCATGCCTGGTGGTGGTGCGACAGCGTGTGCTTCGCAACACTGAAGGGTCTTTCCATGCTGTTGGACGTTGGAGGGATGAGGCGCACACCACCAAACTTCTTCTTGGTCGTCCGCTGCTTCTTGCGCGCAGCAAGCGTCTTCTCCGCGAAACCGTTTGCTTGAACCTCTTTTCCGGTGGTTGCAGTCCCGGGCACCGTCTCAAATGGCTGCAGCATCAGCTGCTGATCCGATGATAGCTCTTCGGTCCTACCGGACAGCGCAAGAACGCACGCCTCCTCCAAGGCGACGTCCTTCACTATACGGGCATCATCTGCCAGATAGTGCTCAGTCGGGTGGGTTTCGACGAGAGCGTCGAAAATATCTCACGCGTCGAGTAGCGTGATGCTGTCTTCTTGCAGCTTCTTGGTAGCGGACTGGAAGTCCCCCAATTCCTCCAAAAGCGCCTTGAGGCGGTTCTCGTCCCGTCGCGATGGCATCGAAGCCGCAATGTCATCATCGTCAACATCCAGGAAAGGACGAAGCTCAAAGTAGCGCTTTAGCATCTTAAAAGTCGAGCCCCACCTCGTCACTTGGTTGAGAACAGGGCGAAGAAACGTTTTCCTCCTAATACAAAAAAACGAAACAAATATAAACATTATAAATCACATTTTAAGAATACCACCACATCACCACGTACTGAATGCACAATTTACCTGAGTTTTGCAGCGTTCTTGAGGCAGCGCAGTTTCCTCATGAGTACTTTCACTTCGTCAAGCTGGGCTTCGTGGTTGGCAATGATCGCATTGACTGCCAAATTCAAGCGATGGCATGCGCACCCGACAAACGGGACATGCAGCAAATTGGCCAAGTGCGTGTTCACTGAACAGTTGTCAGCGACCAAGAAGGTGACATCCTCGACGCTTCGCTTGTAAAAGAGCAGCACACCCTCCAAAACGCTACGTGGCTCTCAGCGGAATGGTCAGATGCACCCTCATCAATGAGAGGGCCTAGAGCTAGCAGTTCTCGGAGCGTTGGTCGTGTTCGTAGACCGCAAAGACGGCCACATAGTACTCTGACGGGGAGCTCCAGCCATCAATGATGACACCAAATGTTGCAGGTAGAGCCTCAATCAGCGCGTCCTCCACCTCGCGTGTCACTAAGTCCGTGTACTTAAGAAGTGTTTCAATGGCGATTGGCTTCATAGTCACGTACTTAGCGACAGCGGGATTTTCGCAAAATGAGAACGGCAAATTTCACTGGATGACCCAGTCCAACCAACTGTAAATGGTCTGGCTTTTCTGGTCGACAAATGTCACTAGAGTGCCCGAGTTGAACCCACTGTTCGTCATCGTTGCAGGATGTTGTTTGAGCACGTGACTGATGAGATTGGAGTAGCCAGTCTTGGGGTCTTGTTTGGGCACGGTAGTGCACTGGCGACGGAAATACTCCGTTGGCTCGTCTTGTCTGTCTAGCACCGGCGTAAAAAAAGTAGGAGCAGATTTGCTTGGTACTGAACGGGTTGTTGCTGTTGGTGGGGCCATGGTTGATGTTGGAATAAGGATTTCTCTGGCAACGTTCACTTTCGCTCCAACGGCTCTCAACCATTGATCTGGTGGATTGGTAATTACGTCCACTGCGAGGCTGCCAGCCACTACGATCAGTTTTTTCTGTAAAAATAATATTTTTCTCTAAAAATCCAATTTGTAAAAATAAAGAATTATGGTTGAAAAATTGTATTGACCTTCCAATACAATCATTTTTTCGGAATGACTGGGCAGAATCGTGCCATACCGTCAAAATTCCCACCGGGTCCGACCGGTGCCAACTTGTACCAGTACTTTTTCAGTGACATTTAAAAAAAAAATAGCGCCACACCAAGGAAACACCAATCGCTCTGCAACCATTCAGCATTCCGAGGCGCTCCAGCAAGAATTGAAGTCCCCCAGCGCACCCCAGCACGACACGAAGCTCCCACTCTCTCAATGAAGCCCCGGACGTCGCGCAGCCAGATGCGCAGCCGATGGTGCAGACGTGCTGCAAGTAAGAGCAGTTGAAGGAAGGGTCGAATGCTTTTTCGAGGTGCAAGAACGTCATGGTGGTCGACAGGCTATGCGCGGCACCTGCTCGACGTGTAGGTACGCTTCAAGAGCTTCCAGGTTCTACTCTCTTTGACACGTGATGCTGCTGTTCGATGCGTACTGCTAATACCGTGGCGATGCCTCTCGGTTGAGGGCAGCATTTGCTGTAGGTCGGTTCAAAACCGGCCATCGTCTTCATTTAACTATGTAAAATGCTGTTCTTTTATGTGTACAGGTTATTACTTGCGAAGGGCACGGATAAAAGCAGGAAGTGCAGCAGCAGGTGTGGGATCAACAATGTTTCCAGCATCGACACATTCGCGGAACTGGGATATGAGTGTGTCCAGGGCTCCTGTTTTGTGAAGTTTTCGAAGGGCTTTGATGATGGTGCCTGCAGCAAGTGCTGCCGAGCCGTTGGCCTTCAAGAATCCAAGGGTGTTTGCCTGTGCTTGCTCCCCAATGTTAAGCACCTCGGTTTTAAAAGCAGGGGATGTTTCGTCAAGAGCGAAGCCCATCGGTAAGAACAGTATCATGTATCCAACGGCGTGATTAAACTCGTAAAGCGTTGTCTTTTTCACAGATCTTGAGGTGTATATACGCGGCTCTGCTGTAAACCACGTGTACCAGACGGAAGCTAGAGATTGAGAGCACTTCTTCTTGGGGCGGACGAGATGCTTGGTTGCTTCGAGAGTTGGGGTGACTTGTGGGCCGACTGTACTAGATATCTCACTGGTACCTGATGAACCGAACTGGGTACGAATGTGCCCCTCCATCACTAACTGTCGCTCTTCCAGCCGCTTATTTTGTAACAGGAGATGTTCTATCTGCTCGGACTGTCGTTTGACGATCTCCAGAACCGCCGAGGTTTCGCAGCTGCAATCCGGAGGGCTAGTGTGTTCAGGTGGAGCTGGATCGAAGCCACGTCGAATTGTTGCACTCCAGGCAAACACCTCCGTTTCTCCAATCGACCGTGCCGCCATTGCGTCACGAATCGTAGTGACAAGCGCAGAGTCCTCTGCCAGCACCAGCAGGTTGGGGTAGTGCATGAACAGAGTCACCGCTAAACATTCGGCCACCGCTTCGTCCAGGTTGAGTGCAGAGTCTGCGAAGCCTGTAGAGTTTGTAAAGAGTCGTGCTTGAAGTTGCAGAGTGCGAACCAAACAAGGAGGATCAAGACCGTGAAGAGTAGGAAGACGGGCACCTTCCTTTGGGCTCCAACCACTCAAGACCCGGGCTACACTTTGATCCGCCTGCGTCGTTCCCAACATGCATCCAAACGCTTTGTTGACTCGGTCCAGCTGCCATCCACCACGTTCTATGATCCAGTTCTCCGCCAGTGAACCGTCATTTGCGTGCATGGCTCCTCCACGGCGAAACGAATGCGAGGTGAGTCCAGAGGTAAGCACCACCTGCTTCTCTTCTGCAATTTGCTTGACTCTAACTAACAACCGGTTCACATATGCTTGTGCACCAGGTACAGCTCGTAAGGTCGGAACCTTCTGAGTGGTATGCAAAGGGTCCAGGGTGTCGTCCGCCTCGAGGAGCTCGATGAGGCTCAGCTCTTCCACGCCGCTTTCATTTGGGGTGCTTCGTTTCGTGACGCCAAGCTGGGGGAAAAAGCACTTGGAAGGAGCCGACTGCGTCGCGAGAGATGCGGCTAAGGTAAATATCGGGCACGTTAAAAAGCAATTTGGGTCCTTAAACAAGGACACGCCCTGCAATAAGGCTGTCTTCACGCTTTTAAGTCGTAGAAAGAGGACACCACCTAACACAAAGAAACGGTAAGCCTTTCTAAGTGAACGAACTTTGTAGACAACAACGATACTCACCAGGTAGTACCGTGAGCTGCTGTTTTTCGAGTTGCTTTGCATCCGAGCTGCGCCCATACAAATACCACATCATTACAACAAGTGAGGCATCTAGGTAGACGCTGGTCACAGAGGTGGATGTATACAGCAACCGAACAATAGTTTCTAAATCTTGCTTAGAGCACGGTGGCGCCTTCTTTTCAAAAGTCCCATTCTCTCGATTGGTGCAGAACTTTCTGAGCCCTGACAAAATCTTTTGCAGCTGAGGTTTTACTATTGCCCCTTGTTGTGGATACATATCCAGCAGCCAGTTCTTGATATTTCCATAGTAAGCTAGACACGTATTTGTCGAAAGAGACTTGGTTGTTGATCTAGCTAGAGAATACGCATACTTGTCTAACAAAACACGAAGTACTTTACCGGTCTTGTCGCCATCAATTAGCTCTTTCATTTTGTCAAGTGTCATGCTTTCACCTTCCAGAAACGCCGAAAACGAGTTGAGCGCCGTCGTTCTCGCCTTCTTGCTGTTCGCAGGGGCTAGCGATGCGATCGACATCGTTTCTGCTCTGTAGACTGCTTCTAATTGTGAAGTCGAAACTACCGTCGACAAAGGTAAGAAACTTTGGTATATTTTTAGAATATGCGTTTGTATTGGCTTTTGTATTGAATATATACATATTTTTAAAACATTTCAACCAAATATGGTCAGATGGGTTGGAACAATTTCACTTGCTCAAGAATTCAAATGATTGGCCAAAACTATCTAATGTTATTGGCGGATACATCTTTTAAATATATTTACAGTAATAGACTGGTTGGAATAGAGTGGATATTATACCATACCATACAGGTTCGGACAAAAATGTCCGAACCAAAGAATACGGATAATCTTCGGAAAACAATAATATAACATTTCTGAAGACACTCGCAAGGGAGGAGAAAGCCAGAGGCTCTCTAGCTGTGGGAATACGTGCGCGTTGGCTGGGATGTACACCACCACGAGGAGAAGAATGTACTCGACATGACCAGGATCTCGCGCTGCCCACTAGAACGCGTGCAGCAGCAGATGCGGGTAGATGAGCAGGAGGTTGAGCAACGGAGGAGCAGCAGCAGCCGCCGGAGGAGGACATGTGCAGAGCCGAGAACAGACACGAGAAAGAGGAGAGAAGGAGGAGGTCGTGCGTGGCAGCAGCTGCAGGAGGTCGTGGGCGGCGTCGGAGCCGTGGAGCAGCAAGGGCTGCAGGAGGTCGTGGACGGCGTCGGAGCCGTGGAGCAGCAGGGGCTGCAGGAGGTCGTGGACGGCAGCGGAGGCATGTAGCAGCAGCAGCTGCAGGAGGTCATGCGTGGCGTCGGAGGCACGAAGCAGCAGCAGCTACAGGAAGTCGTGCGCGGCGTCGGACTCGTGGGGCAACATGAGGTTGGTAGCAACAGCATCGAAGAGAGCTGGAAAATGTTGGCAATGGATGACATGTAATATGTATTCTCTAGGGTGTTATCGTCCAGCTCAAGGAGATTAATTGCCGCGTGGAAGGAGAACATGGACACACTTTGGAGGAGTGGTGTCTACGACGTGGCCTTGCTCAGCGAGGTGAAGATAGCGCTCGATATGTATGTTCAGCTTCCCCTGGTGATAAAACCGCTTAAGAATTTTGACAATTGTCCCCACTGACTTGGCCTTGATGTTGTTGTCAAGAAGAAACGAGCAGATGCCTTTCTCTGCTGCCTGACCCAACTCCAGAATTCGGGCCTTTGAAGTACCATCGCTTCCCGTTGTGTCGAAGCCATTCGGTAAGAATACCTTCATGAATGCCACAACAGCTTTGCACTCGTGATAACGTCTTCTGTCTGCATGTGCAAAAGGTTGTAGACCGCAAAACCATTCGTACCAGACGGACGCTAGTCGTTTCGACCTCGCGTGCATCCTTGTCGGTAAGGCAGAGTGTGCCTGATTCGACTCTCCTATTCCCGCGGTACTCATCACTTATGCAACTCTTGTATTCGCGCCAGGTTCCTCTAAGCTCTCCACTCGTTTGCTGACCAACTTCACTTCTGTACTCAGGCTAGTGATAAGCTGTGTTTGTTGCTCAATCAGTACGGACTGGTTCTGCATAAGTTCATCTGTACCTGCCATCTCTGGACACGAGTTTCCGCTCTTCGCCCCGACGATGGCTGCGTCGACAGCATTGCACTTACGTAAAACAGCGTTAATCGTTAAGTGCCCAAGCAGCGACTTCTGCCTCACTCAATTGCAGCTGATTCAGAGCTTGACGGAACCGTTTGATGTAGGGAGCAGCAGGGGCAAGCTTTAGCATGTCGTGGTAGCGGAGTATCGCAACAGCCGTCAAAACTTCGATGACATCCTCGTGGAAGTTGAAAGCATCCGAAATCCCGCGTGCCATTGTAAAGAGAATCTGCTGAAGCTTGCCGATTTTGTGGAGCAGCATTGCATCAAAGCAGCGCAAGGTAGGAAGTTGTGGTGTCGCTTTCAAGTTCCAGCCTGCCAAAGTTGTGCCAACTTGCTGATCTTCGTGCGTTGCGCTAACAATGTAGTTGAAAGCTTTACTTACAGCAGTCATGGTCCAGCCGCCCTTATCAATAATCCAAGGCGTGGTAATGCCGCTGTTTCGGTTGGCATTTTGTGCAGCGCCTCTGCGAAAGGAATGCGATGTCAGCCCCTTGGATAGTCGGAAATTATTTCCCACGCATTTAGGCCCCACTTCTGAAGAACACGATTGACGTAGGCATGAATCCCAGGAACGCTCACAACGTTGTCGTTTACTTCTGTCACAGCGGCAAGATCATCCTTTCTTGAAGGTGATTGTATAGAAGCTTCAAGAAGTTCACGAAGCGGTATTGCGACCGCTGGAGTGGCAGGTGCGTACTGCGTTCCTCGAGGCAATTGATCCAGCAAAAACTCACTTGGTGATGTTTGCATGATCGTGGCGACTGCAAGAGTGTGAATTGAATCGGGATCGTAAAATAGAGAAGCGCCTTGGCTAGATGCAGACTTTATCCTCTTGAAAATGATGTACAAACAGCCACCTTGTTACAGCAACTTTCCATTTGCTACTAATCCAAAGAATAATAAAGTAAAACCACTTACCTGGGAAACTGCAACCTGGTTTTTCATCAATGATAGAGTATCTGAGGACCGCCCTAGCAGATACCACAGCAGATTAGGTAGCGCGATGTCCTTGTAGTCGTCTCCCGAAGTCGCACACTTGCCAATAGTCATGCATAGTGATCGTAGGTCGAGTTTAGTGCACGGTGGCGCTTGCTGCGTGTAATCCGAGCTTCGTTTGGCGCAATATTTGTCGAGAACGGAGGCATTTTTTTGCAGTCTTCTCCCAGAAACAGCATTAAGACCAGGAAAAGGCTCGAGAAGGTGATTTTTGACATTGCCAAAATAGCTCGCCACCGAGTTCTTAGATAGCGACGAACCTTTCGAGGTTTCTGTAAACGCTAGAAAAATCGCAAATTTGTCGAGTATAAGATAGAACATGTCATCCTTACCTATAAACTCGCATATTGTCTTCACTGTAAGATCCTCTGCAGTTGCAAAGCGCTCAAACGCATTTAGAGCTGTCAATCGGGCCCTCTGCGAGTTGCCTGGAATCAATGCCTTCGTTGACATGTTCGTTTTGGTGAATGGCTGGTGCACCTCGTCTGTCAGACCCTCTCTTATTCGATAATTGTCTGAATTAATACGATAGCTTGAGTTGACCTATGCTAATATCCGATATTTTGAGAGTGTTCTTACAAAATATGTCGGACATCTCAACCTTCCAATAAATAAAAAAGTGTCCAGTGGCTGATTGGCAGAAAAAACGCGATAATGTACTTACATTTGATAAAATCGTATCGTCGAATTCTAATGTAAAAATCTACTTGTCCGAACGGAACGACGCTGCGTGACGATTTCCTTCCCGAGCAAGTCTGGCTGGTTGAGAAGTGGGCATAATGGTAAAGAGGTTTAGCTCATAAATTATGGAAGATGATTCCCAAAGCCAATAAATTATTTGGGATAAACGGTGTCCGAGCTAACGACCATGACATAATCGGGAGCACTACAAGCGTGGGGGCTCCCCACGAATTTCGAAACAATAGCAACTCTGGTAAATGCGCTGTCTGAATATTGAAAAGTATTAATATTTTTTCGACTATGAATCCCTGGCAGCAAGACCAAGGCGAAAGTTGCACAACCTCCGTTGAGGGCTTCAAAGCGAGTTTGGACCGGTGGATTGATCTATTTTGCGTGTTCATGTTGGAGTAGGAACTTGTTCACGCTAACAGAACGGTTTGAACGACCTTCAATCGATAAAAATAATAGAGGTCATTTGTCTTGCAAGGATAGCTCTTGTCAAGAATCGCTGGAGTAGTTAGAGAGAACCTGCAATCAACTGCACGTGGTGGCACTGCTGACGAATAAACTGAAGTTTCACTGTCAGCAAGCGCTCTTGAGGTTCAAGGCGGTAAAGTCAGCTGACCACAGGTCACTCGTTATGCCTGCTTCCATTCTCTCCAGCATAAACTTGCTGGCATGCTCGCAGATACAGGCGACTTGTACTGTAACAAGCAGACAGGAGAACGCATTCTGCCGCGTAATTTCTGTAGTCTATGCTGCGTAACACCTAGACAAAAGCTGCTTGCATTCGCCGGCGAGTTGTCTATGTCTATGACGCCTACAGGATCTCTCACCTCAACTTCAATCACTGTCCTCGAGGTGCTGACGTACGCCCTCACAACTATCACTTAAGTCCGCACTAATTCGCCCACATACAGAACCTAATACAAATTTAACATTATTTTCTCAAATAGTTGCCTAATTCTTTTTCTTAAATCCGCAAGACCCTGCCACAACTGCTGCTCGTCCATGATGTCGTTCAGAACGCAATTTGCCATGGGCTACAAGGACTCCAACGACGACAACAAGACGGTGAAAGACGCACGTGCATGTGTGTTAACTGCATTGCAGTTATGGGACCAAACAGAGCTGCTTCGTCTACTAACCGACAAGACGGACAGTCCTTTGTGGCACCAAATTCTGCACTTTGACGGCTGGTACAAAGGTGGTGTGGATGGATACTTGTCCACAGCTACCAAACTGTATGCGGCACTACGTGGTGAATCTATTGAAGAAGATGAAGGGGATGTGTGGGCGGATTGGAGACCGTCGAATCCAGCAGCGTCGTCGGAATTGGCGGCTGTTGCAGATCTCGACTCCAAGTTGTTCGCTGATCTGGAGCAAACGGGACTTGAGAACTTGGACAAATGCTGCTTTGTCATCGTAGCTGGTGGATTGGGGGAACGTCTGGGGTACCAAGGGATTAAACTGCGGCTTCCAGTGGAGACGTTGACCCGTACGAGTTACCTTGAGGCGTACGTGCAGCATTTGTTGGCGATGCAGACCCTTGCAAATGCTCAATTGGATGAACCGATCGAGATTCCGTTGGCCATTATGACGTCGGACTCGACGCATGAAGCTACGCAGAGTTTCTTGAAGGAAAACAAGAACTTTGGCATGGCAGACGGCCAATTGGTGCTCATTAAGCAGGAGAAAGTGCCGTGTGTCGATGTGATCGAAGGATCCGCGGACGGAACGCCGAAGCTCAAGCTCGTGATGAAGGACGAACTGCTGGTGATGAAACCCCATGGACACGGAGACGTCCACACGCTACTTCATACGTCTGGATTGGCAGTTAAATGGCAACAACAAGGCAAGAAGTACGTGCATTTCATCCAGGACACGAACTACTTGATTCTCAATGGCGTCTTGCCGATGCTGGGCGCTTGTGTGAAGCACAAGTGGGGCTTTGCATTCACCACGGTTCCACGTAAGGCGAAAGATGCGTCTGGGGGTATTGTGCGCTTTACTTCCCCATCAGAAAAGAATTCAACATTGTTCAATGTTGAATACCATGAACTGGACCAATTCCTTCGTACGCGAGCCAAGGAAGAATTTCCTGATGGTGACGTGAATGACCCGAATACAGGCTTCTCTCCGTTCCCAGGAAACATCAACGGCATCGTAGCTGCGTTGGACTCGTACGTGCCGGTGCTGGAGAAATCGAAAGGCTTCGTTCCCGAAGTTTTCAACCCGAAATTCCGTCCCAACACCAACAAATGCGCTTTCAAGTCGCCTGCTCGTCTGGAATGTATGATGCAGGACTACCCGAAGCTGCTAGTGGAGTACCAGATCTCGCACCAAGAGAGTGGCAAAAGCGGAGTGGGTCTTGTGCAGTTCCCGTCGTCTGTGGTTTACTCTCCATGCAAGAATGACGCTGCTAGTGCCAGTGAGAAAGTGAAGAACGATATTCCACCACAATGCGCCAGTTCAGCCGAGCATGAAGTATTTGCGATCAACCGATTGAAGTTGAACACTCTGGGTGTGACATTACCGAAGGAAGCCAAGCAGGTTTCGTGGTTGGATATCCCTGTTGACTGCACTGGCCCACAGATCGTGTTTGGATCGGGCTTCGCACTCAGTCAGACGACATTGGCTAAGAAGTTCACGAATCCGTCTGCCGTCAGTATCTCGTCTCGTTCGACGCTGATTGTTCAAGGTACAGACATCACGTTTGATGCTCTCGAGCTGGATGGAGCTGTAAGCATTGTGGCTTGCCAAGGTGCCAAAGTGGAGGTCAAGTCTTTGTTTGTAAAAAACGCGGGGGTTGAATATGAACCGGTGGCAGCAGAGAGCGATCCAGTGGATGCCATGCGTGGCTACCGTTTGAAGCAGATTGAAGTCAAGGAATTCCGCTTCGACACCCCAGGAAACTACATCATCAACAAGTAAGCGGAATAATCTGTCATAAATCTGAGTTAGCTTGTGGTCAATACATATTCATTCACCGTGCACCTCCAGCCAGAAACACACAAGATTTAGTGATCCGAACCGTCCGACCACTGACGCGCTAGCTTTTCACGAGCTTTGGTACGGACGCCAGTGCTGGTGGGGAATTCCAGGTCGCTTGGAGCACGGGAAAGCGGCGTCATCGGATCAATGACAATGGAACGAGGAGGGGCCGATGTCGTGGACGCAGGAGCTGATAACTGAGTGGAAGATGCGCGCGTGCTTCGACTCGACAAACTTGTTGTGTTGCCTCCGAACCCTACAAGACGCTTGATATCAAGTCGGAATGACTCAGAAGTGACCGAATTATCGTCACTAATAATTTTGTCGCTACCTTCAGCGTTAGGAGGAAACAGTTCCAGTTCGTGCGCACGTAGCAGCTCCTTAAACTTGTTTTCCCGCGATCTCATCAGTTCCTTAATCCAGCTTGGCACTTGTGGAATTCGCTGCATGCTCACGTAAGCAATTGCCACGAAAAAGTGTTCCAGAAGAAGGATAAAGAGCAGACGCCAGGCAATGTGGAGACACCCAAAGTCCGGACCAAAGACGAAATCGTCCAGAGTTTTCCCTTGCTTCTCGAGTTGGTACTCGATGTCACTTATACACGTTTCATCGAAGAATTCCAGCACCCCGGTAGAAATGCAAATGAGTAAAACGTTGACGATGACTGCGATGTACGCGAAAGAAGTCAATATTCCTTTCCAAGCGCCAATGCCATTTGCTCGTCGAGGAATCGGTCGTTTCAATGTTTTACACAGCCGATAGCCATCTGTACGCCCCTTAACGCTGTTGATCAGGAAGCAAGCGAACGGCATCAATGGCCACAACATGGAGAACATGACTGTAAAGCCATATTGCACCGTCAGTACGTGGAAATCGTCGTACGGATCGTACGTGTCCTGCTCACTGTCGAATAAAATCTCGCGGGCCTTCTTGTTGAGTACTTCAATCTCCGACGGAGTATACTCAAGGTATCGCGAACTTGACTTGTTCCCGAACTGGGACTCCTTGTGATCCTCGTAGTCCAATGATCCTAATATCTTCATTGACCCGGCCTCACGAACGCGCTTCTGTGCCCGTGCATCAGCACGAGCCTGTGCCTTTTCACGGCGCTTACGCACCATAATGGGCGCTACCAACCTCAGTAAAATATTCAGCGACTGCGTGATGATAATTGGAGTAACAAACATGGCACTCAGGTCAACGTGGCGGCGATCAAAAGTGAAGAATCCCACGCACTCGATACAAGTGGCATCCTTGTCACCCACGGGACATGTAATACACGAGCCATCTTCACCCACGTAAGGACCGAAGCAACAGTTCATCTCGTCACCGAAGAACATGTGGTTGAATGTGTTCGTTAAGTAATTGCCGAGCCCCGGGATCACAAAGATGAACGCAAGCGAGAAGAACCATGTGTAGTAATTCAAGAAATCAAGCAAGAAGAGTTTGCGGATCAATGCCTTCTCGTACTGCTCTTCAGTCCGGTAGTTCTCCCAATGCGTGAATAAGCGGCCCATCTTCGTGACCACCATGTTCCATTGAACCACATCCACGAAAAAACCGAAAATGCAGCCTTCCAATAAGATCAGTAACCACTGAGTTGAAAAGATGTAGCTCTCCTTGTACGTGGCCTTGAGAATCTCGTAAATCGTAACCCAACTAGCCACCAGCACCAGCATAATCGCCATCTGCCACAGCATAAAAAGAAACACGCAAAAGTATTTGGGCAGTCGTCTCCAGGCAGGATACACCAGTTCTACATCCCCTGTAAGAGCGTTCACACGTGTTTCGCCATAGAACTGCTTGTTTCGGTACTCAATCTGCCTTACGTGCAACTTGCCCGTCCAGTCATACTGCATGCAGGCATTTTCACGCTCCCAAGACTTGATAAAGCCAAAACCCCACAACACCGACACACCCAGCCCCCAGAACGGCAGTAATCTCATGTACGTCGTCATGGAGATCACACCACGTAAAAGCTCCAGTAAAATGCCAATTGCTGCAAGTGGGATGAGCCACGTGTTATAATACTTGAGAAATGCGAAATAGTATGCTACCTTCTCCCCAAAGTTGTAGCGTAATGAGAGCAACACCTTCTTGTCGTCCAGTTCATGTAGTCTCCAAGACGTAACCCATCTGTGGATCAACGTGTTCGTCACGCTTTGGTTGTGCATTGGGAAGAGGTCGTGGATCCAGATGTCGCCCTTGGACAGCCTAGCACGTTGTTCGATGATATAGTCCACAATCTCGATGCGTTCGGCTGGAGTCGTTGGTTCATCACGTCTTTGGGCCACATCCTGCTCCATATCCACCACAGCTCCATGTTCCATCCACATCTGGGTGCGAAACAGCTTCACCAGTGATAGAACGACAGGATCTGGCGCTCGAACCAGTAGAATCAGATACCCGGAGTGCATTTCTCCCTTGGAATCCCCTCCGTCTATAATATCCACCAGTAGTCCTTGACTACAGAGCTTATTGACGATCCTGCGATGTTCATCTTCGCTCTCATTTACCATTGGAGAGTTAGCCATGCACAGTCTTCTAAATCCCGAACGTTCATGAGAAACGTCCGCAATGCTGTCCATACATCCTCTTTTCGGCGTCCCCAAAGCTGATGGCGACTGTGCCGGTGCGGAACAGCAGCAAAAACAATGAATTGCTCTTCTAAAACACCCTGGAAGCTGCACTTTACGGTTCACAATGACTGCAAAGTCGTAATCTGGCAATTGTCCGCTCTGGATCTCGTCAGGCTTCAAATATCGGAATTTACCAGGCTCAATCGCCACAGGAGATGCCTTGAGCGAGGATGATACAGTAGTTTTAGGGTTTGATTTAGGGTTTCTTTTGACCCTACGACGTGTTACGCCGCTCTCTGCTTCGCTACTTTTGCTGCTGGAGCTTGAATGGCGCTCGTCCGAGTCCCCAGACGACGAGGAAGAGCCCACGAGATGCGCGCTGGAGTCCTCACGCTTCTGCTGTGTGTGTCGGATCTTGTCGGGGCGTCGATTGGGGCCTTTCACTCTCGTCTTGGGCTTCTTACGGGCATCAGAGTCTGCGTCCTGCATGATCCTCTTGGCGACGGATGCGGAATGAGATAGAAAAGTGAACGAACGTTTGATAATAGAGTTTGACAGGGTGGAATAAGATGTGATGGCTTGGTGATGGAAAGGTACAGATGGTACAGAATTGAATTCTGAAGGTGCAATTAAGTTGGCTACAACTCATTGAGCACAATCAAGTGCGATCTATGATTTGGATCTACGCATGAGTTGGTGCTTAATGTATTTGAGCTTCTTGTCTAGGATTGCTGTTTCTCTCTATCTCAATTGCATTTAGTATCAAAATTGTGACGGCTGGATAAGGCCGTTGACCACTGCTTGGAGACACGTTGAGGCTCATGAACGGCATTCTACTGCAGTCTGCAACTGATTTAGCCACGTTGGTTAGTTGACAATCACGACTATCTGTTCTCAAGCTAGTGAGAATTCAAGGGGCACACATGAAGCGGACCTTACGACCCGCGATTCGAACTGTAGTCAGTAACTTACCTCGATCAATTTGGCATCCAAAACTCGCATCAACCCGTCAAGGTTTCAAAGTGTTTTTGGTATTTACTGTAGATCTGTTCCAGTTGCTGCGTCCTCTCTGATTGTAGCAATGCCACCACGTCTCTTTCGTGATGAAATCTCCATCCGCCCTCGGCAGCAGCAACTGACGTAACCATTGCACTACTTAACCCAGAAGAATCTTCTCGTCCTCGATGAACTTGTACGGAGGAATCTCGAGGTTGAGCGGGGCGGGGCCCTTACGGATACGGCCCGACAAGTCGTAGTGGGAACCGTGGCACGGGCAGAACCAGCCACCGTATTCACCAGCGTCCGACGTGGGCACACAGCCCAGGTGGGTGCACACACCAAGCACCACTAGCCACTCGGGCTTCTGCACACGGACAGCATCCGTCTCCGGGTCACGCAAGTTGCCCACGTCCACCTGGTTGGAGATATCGATCTCCTTGGCCGTTCGGTGCTTAATGAAGATGGGCTTGCCACGCCACTTGACCGTGACGGTTGATCCCTCGCTGATGTTGCTCAGGTCGAACTCAGCGGTAGCCAGGGCCAGCACATCGGCCGAGGCGCTCATACTTCCCACGAACTTAACGACAGCTAGACGAGCGGCCGTGGCGTACGCCACACGGGCTCCGCCCAGCATGAAGTACGTGAAAGCGCGCTTGCTCGGGTCTCCAGCGTCAATGCGGTCCTTCTCGAAGTAGTGGTCGGGCGACTCGTAGGTGTCCACGACAGCCTTCGTGCTCAAGGCGGCGCGACCTGATAATGCATTATAGTATCATCATTAGCCAAGAAGTCTTTACTTCTCATGAATTCCGCCGGTGCGCATTTTTTTTAAAAGGGGAAAATGCTACAATACATTGCGCACAAGTGGTATGCAACAGTACAGTGCCTACGTACCCTGGAAGGTCTGCATGCAGCGCGGGGCCACAGAGGAGCTCAACTTCTTCAGCATCATGATGGCGGGGAGTGGAGGAACGAGCTGTGGAGGCGTCGGTCGGTCTCTGTGTGGCTGAACGAGACGTGCGGTCTGCGTGCGCCCCCCACGGGACGGAAGTACAGCGAAAGAAGGGGTGACATTCTGAGGGTCCAGCCACCGCGATTGGCAGAAACACCGATAGGAACTGTGATCAAGCACTTTGAAGACGATATGCCATTTCTAAGGTACGTATCAAACATAAACACGCAATGATTGACTTCTTCAAAGTAAGTCCAAATGTGAAACTCCACACAGAGCTATTTATGCGATATTAGAAGTCAATTCTGTATAGAAGGTCTTTATCCATTATCTATTCTTGGTGTATTCCACACCAAAGTTAAATGCACTGCAGACTTTTTAGGACCATTCGAGAAGCTCCACTGTGAACCGCAAGTGATCAGAATGTCCTTCTTCCAGCGCTTAGTGTCGTACGTGATCAACGACGTGGCCGTCAAGGCGCTGTCAAACTCGCGCGCCTTCCAGAGATTCGCACTTAAAACGCACTATCACGTGGAGGACGCCAAGACCATGGCATCCACTGGTGCCGATGCGCTCAAGAATTCGTTCGAGAACTACGCGCCCAAGGTCAAGGAGTTCGGTGAGGCATTCCGGGAGGAAGTCGCTCGAGACATGAAGAAAATGAAGTGAGGGGGGAGCAGCTTAGGAGAAAAAGACGGATGTTCGTCGTTTTTCTTCGTTGCCTCCCCCAAGGAGTAACATGCATCGAAACTTGCTCACATGTGTTGAAACTCAATGGATTTAATATATTCACTTTATAGATGACGAAGGCATTGAGAATATCGGTTGACTGAGATTTAACTGATGTTTGTATTCTAGAACTCGATGGTGAACAGGTTCCTTATCGTCGAAATGGTACTGTATGTGTTTCAACAAGAAAACTCTACTGAAGCGTGAGTGACAACAAGTTGAACAAATTATTGTGGACGGAATTCAGGACGAGCAAGCTCTGCTCGCAGTTATCACCAGTCTCTTTTGCTCATCCGGTAGGCCGTACACACGAAGCTGCCCAAGCGTCGAAAAAGAAAAAATGTGGGTTCCCCCCGCAACCGAGCCGAAGTATAGTTGGAAGAGAAGGTTTGCTGAACGTATGGAGCCCTTCGCGCGGTAGGTAGAGAGAATCGTGGAGGTGAGAAAGTCTCCACCCAGGTATATAGACCTGGATATTGCTCGGTTTAGCCGAGCTACTTCGCCAAATTTGGCCGGAGTCGTTGGCACGACAACTAGGAAGTACTCGTTGAGTTTCACGCAATCGCCCAAAGGGTTAAAAGGATCTGTACAGATTGTAAAGGAGTCTTAGAAGAAGATCTCATCTACTTCGTGCAAGTTCTTGGCTGCATCTTCCCGCCCCATACGGAAGAGCTCCACGGCCCAGTCCGCATTTGTCGTAACAAGAATCCACGAGGGTGCAAACCAGCGCCATTTCCAGATCTGAAACACCTTGTGCGCTGCCTCCGGGTGGACCACGGGGTTGTTGTTGCTCAATCCTCCATCGACGAAGCGTTTTCCGCGGTATGATGCCGCTAGCGACGTCGTGTAGAGAGGCACGTGAGCCGAGCAAAGCATACAGTCAACCATTTCCTCGTTACTCGTCCACGTTGTAAGTAAATGGTTACGTAGTGAAGGAACCTCCGTGACTGAAAAATACAATTTCTTGCCAACATGTTGGTACGCGTCCGAAGGCAGCATCTTCAGCATATTGCCCTTAACCATTGGGATCCACCTACACCAAAGCAAATGTGAGTATTATACTCTCTCATAATTTAAGTTAGTAGATTTATTAATACGTACTTGCCCAGTCCAGCATAGGAGCATTTCGCAGCTTCCTCAATAAGGGGGACGTTCTCTTTGAAGAAAAACTCCTTGACATTCATACCCAGTGCCAATATCAACGCTGGGAAGCATCCAGCTGACACACCTGAAAATATCACGTCTTGGAGGTCGTATTCCTCTTGCAAGACAGACGCCACGCCCAAGAAGTAATTGTACATGCCGCCGCAACCTCCGAAGCCTAATTGCGCCACGTCGTGCAGTTCCGTCAGGCGGCGTTTGGTCTTGGCTGGAGCCCCCAGAGCGCGGGGAACTGCCGGCTCGCAAGGAATTTCTCGGACGGAGTCGTCGGCAGCATCAGGGAGCTGCGAAGAGCTCCAGAACCCGTTCATGATGCACGGGGAGGGAGACTTGAGGAGCTGCTAGCGATACTGCCAAAGCATTTTGTCCAGCAGGTATCGGTAACCAACACGAGATGTGCAAGGGATGAGAAACCTCTTTGTTTAAATTGTCAATTATATCCTGTTTGAAATGTGATATGGAGCTAAATATGGGGGTTGCTTTATAATCTAATTTACTTTAATTTTACATGCTTCATGTCATGAGATAAGCCAGGTATTTTTTCCTGGTCTTGGCCAGGAGGAATGATACATCTTGGCCAGGAGGAATGATACATGCGCTGGTGTTGAACTTCAAGGGTTGAAGCTGTCTCACTTGGAGCGACTTCTACAGACAGGGCTAAAGCTTGTCGCTGGCGGACAAGTGCGGTCGTGCGAAATGGCGTAGTATTTGTGGCCTATAGGACCCAACTGTCTATAAACTTACTAGCCACGTTGTTGCTCATTGTATGCCTAATTTATATCAATGGTCGACAGCTAATGTATTGTATTACCTCACGGTGTAGCTTGGCAGATTCACGTTGGTCCGATTGGTACTACCTTGAATGCTGGCCACAGTTGGAAGTGAAGGTTGCGAGCAGGTTTTACTGATCTTTACTGGCGAATCGAGCACAATTTTTGATTCTGTCTTCCTGCTCCACCTGACCACAGCCAAGAACGGTCATCGTCTATCTACCTCTATACCCTTCCAGCAGAACCGAAAAGCCCGGATGCAGGAGCAAAGATGCCCTCCATGTGGGTGGCTCGAAAGCAGCTCGGCAAAAAGAACAGACTAAGATTTGTCGGTCTCTTCTAACGTGCTACAGGAATAAATGCGATGTCGCCACTCATTTGACCAGGATCAGTACAGTGTTGTCGCTGAGCACCTCGTACAGGTGTGCACAGTTAGCGTCTTGCCAAATAGCCATGAAGACTTCCACTGACAGTGCTGTTGTGGGCTTATCTGCAGAAGATGCGTTTTATTCTGACTCGCGGTGACGAAAGCAATACAAGGCCACAATTCCACATCAAGAAGACTGCAACTGTTTGTGAAGCGCTTCAACAGCTCAGGAGCCCGGTTGCTTGGCGTAAAGAGCTTTTCTGCACTTCAGCATTGTCTTCAACACGGTATCTTTTTATGATCGCAACAATTTATGATCGCAACAACAGTTGAAGTTGACTTGAACAAAACTCTAGCTATCACGTATGGATTAATATGAACTCGTGCTAACAAGAAGCCTTAAAACGAATTGTCCGCTACAAAGTGGGCTATCCAAGCGTTCTTGAGCGGCAGTTTCCACGGCTTAGCATTGAGTGTACAAATGGCCGCGACGTCGTTTGCCGTTCAACTGGACACATCATGTATTGGGTCTCTCTTGAGCCGGCACAGGAAAACAACATCCTCAGTCGCCAGCAACCGGACAGTCACTTACAACCGTCGCGCTGCAAAAACACGAGACTTAACCCCGCGTGCTACAATAAATGTCCTCAACATCGCAACCACTGTTGAGAGCACGCGTCGGGCTGGAGTTCTTCCGCTTAGCTTGCGTTGAGACCAACGAATAGAAGATAAACCTTGAGAGTTTGCTCGGTAAATGTGCTGCAACGCAGCCGAGGATGACCGCTCTTGGCCACGTTTAAAGTGTTCCTCGTCTGCAAAACTCGACCACTTGGAAGCGTTATGAAACGCTGGCAAGTTTTCCACGGTTTCCCTCTATCAAATGTGCGTACATGGCCAAACGCCACAGAGATGCTTTCCACGAGGGGCCACGCAGGCAAAAGGCCAGTAAGCTCGGTAGCGATAGTGTGTTCCAGGACTTTGTCGGCCGTGCGACGTGGAATGCATTCTCCAATTTGCTTAGTGTCAAGCACTCATCTTCTAGTCCACCACGCCACAACCTCCCGACTCAGTTAAAGTCGCCATTTGTCTCCACGATGATCCAAGCCCTGTCTACTGCAACTGCCAACGCTGTTGAGCCCAAAATGAAAGACGAGCAATTGTCGGTGGACACTGAGACGGATTCCGACACTTCCTCCTCATACACGGACGACGAAGCGTCTCCGCGTGGAATGTCAAGCCCAAACGGATTGGGTACAGGCGTGTGGACCAAGGAAGAGCACGCCAAATTCCTTGAGGCAATCAAGATTTACGCCAATGGCCCGTGGAAGCTTGTGGCTTCGTACGTCGGCACTCGCACCGTTCGCCAAACCATGACACACGCACAAAAGTACCGCCAAAAGGCTGCGCGTCGACTGCGCGGCCTACGTACCAAGCAAGCGCTCATGCGCATGCACTTTGGCCACCATGTAAGCGAGGAATCTCTCATGCAGGAGCGACTTCGATCCATGGGGCAAAGCAACTACCGATGCGAGCCGATTCCAGTCAGCTACGCCGCAACGGCGTCGTACCAGAGGAATTCTTTTCAATCGGAACTCTCATCCGAGGCTACTCCTTGGAGTTTCCCCGAGTCAACAGTGTATCCGGACGCAACAATGCTCGAGGTCGACCTCATTGAGGACTTAACTTCGAGTCCCAGTCTAGAGGAATGCGCCACGGAGTTGCTTAAACTACTATTTTAAAGTGCACACATAGAGCACCCCCCTGCACGATTCTCCACAAAGTCACAATGTTAATAAAAGCAGTTTCCAATTCGAAACGATGACTCCTTCCTCTCCACTTGCTTCCTTCGATCTGTTCACCTCGGAATTCGACGAACTCGGCCGATGGAATTCAGTTGAACCCTTCAAAGCCTGGGATCCCAGGCTAAAGATCCCAGACAGCAAGAGCCCGTCACGCAATGCGTGCTTTCCATTCGAACTCCAATCCTTTGAGCAGGGCGCCGCTCGTTCTCGAAACCCAACGCCCATGATGATGGAGCTGCGCGGCAATTGCTGCAAACACGTTGTTCGCTGCTGGCTCCACGCTGCAGCAAGCTGTCGATCTGCTTTACAGTACCGACAGCAGCTTGATCCGTTTGCTCATGTGGACGGCACAAGCATGGCGATCTGTTTTACAGTATCAGATATCCCTCGACAAGGATTAGACATGTTGAAGCTGTTTGAAAAGCTCGGCCAATGGTGCGCGATCACACTGACGAACCGCAGCGTCGGCTTCAACATGAGCTGCGACCAAGCTGTCCTCACCAGATGTCCACTTCCATTTGCGCCGCTCAACGAGTCAGCTTTTGTCGATGGGCTGCTCCTCCCCGTTCGCGCCATCGCCTATCGCGGATGGACGCTTTGGAAGCGAAGACTCGTTCGAAAGTATTCCTGGCTAGAATGGATAGAATAGAACACAGCTAGCTTTGAAAGCCGTGCTCAATTGTCGACATGTCGACGATGTACTGTCGAGAAGGAGCGCGCGC
Organism: Phytophthora meadii; assembly: GCA_032432875.1. Taxonomy (NCBI): domain Eukaryota; phylum Oomycota; class Peronosporomycetes; order Peronosporales; family Peronosporaceae; genus Phytophthora; species Phytophthora meadii. Next base: position 257,401 of record JAUMGV010000075.1, on the reverse strand, counting down.
CCCACACAGTTCGTGGTGTTGTCTCGACTCGCATTCAGCGCTTCTTGTCACCAAGACGGTAGTCCGCCACCAACACACTGACGACTATCCAGCAAAAGCTGCACGCAGTGTGCTTCCACGAGCTTCGTGAACTTGCAGGTGATCCAGTTGATGCACTCTGAGCTGTCAATCGCGCCATCACGAAAAGCACTTAACACGACGGGATAGCCGCTCCCAAACTCAGCTGTCGGCCGCAGTCCACCGACTGCGACAGGCTTCCCGGCACCGCTGTTTAACACGATCCGAGCTGCTCGCAATCTTCCTCGTCGATAAGAAGTTCACGTCTGGCACTGGAACACAAAGTGCCATTCCTTTGTATGTACATCGCCCTTATTTCTTACCGACAACTGAATTCAAATCGAGCAGCTGAAGCTTTCAGCTTTGGTTTTCGTCAAAGGCAAGTTGCTGCTGCGCTAGTAATCGGCGCCACATTGGGACAGGGAGGGGCAAACGTTAGCCGCCTTCAAGCTCGATGACAGCATCGATGATGAAGATGGAAGTCAGGTGGCACGACGCGCCTGCTGTTGCTGTACCAGAGCCACAAGTGGGGAATCTGTGTTGAAATGGTCATAATCCTCGACGCTAAACTCCTTGGCAGCAAAGTAATCCTGCACTCTCAGTAAAGAGACTGGCAAAGAGAGACTGGATTTTGAAGTTTACGGCTAAACGGCGAGAGACCTTGATGCGTGCGTGTTCTTAGCTCGCGTCGAAGATTTGAGCGGATATGATGGGCGTATGACTGTGGAGACCACAGCGTGAGCATAGTGGGTACTCTCGCCGCGTCAACGCTGAAGTGTCTCTGCCGTTCAAAGTCTCTCGTGACGCGAGCCTTCATTCACGAATCTGCGGCAGCGAGCGAACGCGAAAAAAGCGACTTGCACACCCTCCGCCAGCTCTGCAACGACGGTCTTTTTGGCCATTCCCCAATTGTCCTCGCTCCACCACCACTACCATGAGTCTCGAGACTGCAACACGCCCTCAATACAGCAACAACAGCAAACCGTCGGCCGGCGTCGGCATGTGGACGGAAGATGAGCACGCACGCTTCCTCGAAGGTGTCAAGCTCTTCTCGAGTGGCCCTTGGAAGCGTGTGGCCGCCTACGTTGGCACGCGCAATGTGCGTCAAACCATGACACACGCTCAAAAGTACCGGCTGAAAGCTGCGCGGCGACTGCGCGAAGCACAGCGGAAACAGGCAGCGGCCCGGCACGGATTGCACAATGCGCATCGGTCCGTCGACAATGCATTGGCGCGACGATCCCTGCAAACGCCGCCGTCCGGCAACGGCCTTGGCCTTGGCTCCTACTCGAAGATGCGATTGCCTTGCAGTTGCACCGAGAAGGAGTGTCCCCACATGGACGATGCCAGCAAAGTCTACATGTCCATTGCGGACGCCATTGAAATCCTCGACTCGTCGAAGACGCCTATTGCCGGCTCGCCGGTATCGACGGATGACACACTGGGCAACACGTGGTTGAACGTCGGGACATTTGACCCAGTACTCAAGATGGAAGTGCTCAGCGGCGATAACCTCGTGCCGTTGGACTCTGCAGCCAGCGATTCGGATGAATTCCCGACGCTCGAGGACTGTGCCAGTGAACTGCTGGAGCTACTCTTCTGAGTTCAATTACCATTTTATTCGATCACCCCCCCCCCCCCCCCCCTTCACCGCGAGCGTGTGTAGCCGAAAGGAAGTGCACACGACCAAGGTCAACCTATGTATTCAAGCTATATAAATGACTGCGTGCTAGCGTCCTGTACCAAAGAATACAGCATCTACCATTGAGCTTTCCTCTAAAAGTATCTTGTGAACGAATTGCTTTGCTGCAAAAGTGCAAGAAGCTGCACCACAGGCAATGATATCTCTCAACCGAATGTCTGCATAGGAGATTAGCGGACGTCGTCTGGGGCGTTCCCGGTGTTGGGCGTAATCTACCAAGCTGCAAGAAGACCATGATCGTTGACTGATGCATTTTTTCATGAGAAAAAGTATCATGTTTTGGCCCTGAGATCACGCCTTGCGGCTTGTCTACGCCTTGCAGGCGCAAGCATTCTACACCGAGCAGGAAGGCCAAGTTGTATGGAGCAAAGTGCACTGGTTTCTCTGTCGTGTTTGTCTGCCGCTTCGACGTGACGCAGTGCGTGTTCGCCGCGCGCGCTTGTGCTGTTGCTGCTTCAAGGTAAAGGACATGGGCAACTGGTACATGTAGTTTTGTCAACAGTACAGTACGTGCAAATCTTGCTTGAGCTGACTCACCATTTTGCTATTTGCCGGTGGCAAATGGCATTTGCAAGCGTCCGGCTCAAACCCGAACCTTCCTCCCCCGGCACAAAAGCTCTGTGATGTTCTTGAACATGATCCACAGCTTTTAACAGACCCGCTCGACTGGGTTGTGCGTTGATTCAAGTGAACGCTAATATTGGCAACGGGGGTCGTTTTATTTCGTGTTGCACTTGTTTTACGATCTCTTCAACGTACCATGGGGGTTCTAGCCAAAGCGTTCGGCTTCGGTGACAGAGGGAAGATCGGCATCAAGGTCAACAAACTGGCATTCATTGCTGGTGAACTTGTGGTTGGAACCATTTCCGTCGATATCCACGATACGATCACATGCGACGGTAAGAATCCAAATTGTGTACACCAATTCTATCTCCTCAATACCGACTGAAGGATTGTGAATGCAGCGTTGGTGCTGAAAGTATCCGGTAAGGAAAAGGTGGAGTTTACACACGTTCGACATGAAACTCGAGACGGCGAAACAACTGTCCATCGAGACGAAGTGCAGCTTGGCAACGAGTTTTTCAAGCAAAAGATTGTGATTTTCGCTACGAACGGAAGAAATTATCCACCCGGTCGCTATTCGTATCCATTCGAGTATCAACTCCCAGCTCAGCTTCCAGGAGCGTTCAAGATTACTGGATATTCCCAAGGGGATATCGAGAAGTTGTCGGCCAAGATCAAGTACAAATTCAAGGCGACACTCGACGTGGACGGATTTTTCACTTCGGACTTGAAGGCGGACTGCGATTTGGTCGTTCATGAGCGAAACTTTAAGGAAATCGTTGCCAGTGAGGACTCTACGACTCAAGATGTCAAGTTCCTCTGCTGTTTCAGTCGTGGAATCTGTCAACTTGCTGTTGCCATGGATAAAAGTGTGTATTTATCAGGGGAAACAGCTCAAATCCACTGTAACATCACCAATGGCTCTACAGTTGAGATTACAGCTATGCGCTGCAAATTGTACCAGGATATTACGGTGAGGTTGTCTAAAGAGGGCTCGTACCGCACTTTCACTAAACTCATGTGCGAGAGTGCGTTCCCTGGTGTTCCCCCGGGTGCGTCGTTATCACAACCTCAGCCACTTTCGCTGGTTTCGGCACACAGTGGAGCCTTACAGCCATCGACGAAAGGCGACCTCATCGCCTGCTCGTACCGGATCGATGTTGAGTGCGATATCCCGTGGTGTCCTGACGTTCGACTACATTTACCTGTAAGCATTATAGCGCCAGAAATGACTAACCCAAGCGCTGGGTGGGTTCTTGAACCAGCTGAAGGGGTATAGTACCTTTCACAACGTAGTATTAGAGACTGCCATCGCTCGCAGAACAGCAACCTCAAGTTCCTCTGTACACTTGTGGTCTTCGCTGATCGATGGTTGAGAAAGTGTGAGTGCCAAGCTCGATCTATCCCGCAATATTTCTTCATACAAACATTGGAGTGCTATCCCAGAAATGCTATGCACGTTGTAGCTTCCCTAACTGCAGTAGTGGTGCCTTTGGCTCCTTTCAAAGAAGTCCTTTGGTATGGGTGCAAGTCAGGTTTGCCTCAGGTTTGGTTGAGTCGTCGCTACAAACCTAAAAGATTCGAAAATGGGAAAGCTGGCGAAAGCGTTTGGTCTCGGTAAGAAGGGCAAGATAGGTCTGACAGTGGCCAAACCAGCTTACATTGCTGGAGAGCTTGTGGTTGGAACTATCTACGTGGACATCCACGAACCTATCGAATGCGACGGTGAGATGACAACAACAATTCGTTTCTGTTGGCATTTATCCTATTCAGACTGAATATTTTGTGAAGCTTTGGTATTGAAGGCATCAGGAGCGGAGAAGGTGGAGTTCACACACGTTCGACATGAGTTCAAAGAAGGGGAATCCATACTACATCGAGATCGAATTCACCGGGACAAGACGTTTTTCAAGCAGAAAATTGTCATCTTTTCCCTCCCAGGCCAACATTACGCTCCAGGACGCTATATGTATCCATTCGAGTTCCAGTTGCCTGCTGAGTTACCGGGGGCGTTCAAGATCAGTGGTTACTCTGACGGAGATATTGAGGCTTTATCGGCTAAGATCAAGTACAAATTCAAAGCGACTTTGGATGTCGGCGGCTTCTTCGCGTCAGATCTTAAAGCTGACTGCGATCTGGTCGTGCACGAACACAACTTCAAGGCTCTCGTTGCAAGTGAAGACTCTATTACTCAAGATGTCAAGTTCTTGTGCTGTTTTAGTCGCGGATCCTGTGATCTCGCTGTGGCAATGGACAAAAGTGTGTACTTCCCGGGGGAGACAGCACGTATCCAGTGCAATATCAACAATCGCTCGTCCGTAGAGATCTCTGCGATGCGGTGTAAGTTATACCAAGACGTCTCGGTGAAGATTTCCGGCCATTCTCGTACCTTTACCAAGCTCATGTGCGAGAACTCGTTTCCAGGAGTGGCTGCAGGCTCAACGTTAGCTCAACCGCAACCTCTTACGCTCGTTCCAGACCACAAAGGATTTCTACAACCTTCCACGAATGGAGAGCTCATAGCCTGCGCGTACCGTATCGACGTCGAGTGTGATATCCCATGGCGTCCTGACGTCCGTCTTCATCTGCCAGTGAGTATCATCGCAGCCGAACTGCCTAACCCAGGAGCTGGATGGATTCCAGAGTCCACGAAAGGCTTTCAATAAAATTCGACAAAATACTGGTAGTATTCAGGTTTATCTTACAGGGAAGACTGAATCAGCGGACGAAGGTATTTGTCATACCCGTCAACTACAGCTTTGGCATTGAGAGGTTCGCGTTTGGCTTCTTCTACGAGCGCACGGTAGATATCTCCGTCGTATCGACCAATAGCCGAGTTGAGCTCGAAATCACTAAAATCCCAGGCGTCAGTGAGACGGACAACGTTGCGTCGAACTGGAGGAAGTAGCTTCAGTAGCTGTTGATGCACCATTTCCCCTTGAGCATTGGAGAGATAGTCATCTTGTCGGAAGCCTCCAAGACCTTTCACTAGCAATGAAGCACCGAAAAGTTGGCAAAGCTGAGCCACTGCGGCTTTCGTTTTACCCGCAGGTAAAGAGTACACGCCGGAGATGAAAGCCTTGAGCAGCATCAGCTCTGCGTGATGCGTCGACACGGACGTCATGAGCGTCATACACAAATTTCCGTCTGACTTAGACATTGCGCTCGAAAGTCTCTGGATCGAACGAGCTGCACGCACTTCGAGCGCATCCGTGAGGACGTGGAAGTTCCCGAAATCTTCTGCACGGTGAGCATTGCAGCGAAGACGAGGGTTTGTGTACAGTGTCGTGTACCGTAGAAAGCTGGTAGGGGTCTCATCTTTAAACGTTTCAGTGTCACTACCTTGACTTAGACGATCGTGAGCTTTTAACAGATATCGAGCGTGCTGCTGCACTAACACGTCGAAAGTACCTTCAAATGTACATGCACCCACGTTTTCAGCAAAAAGATGTGCTAAGTTGCTGGACTGTAAGAAGCCGCAGCCTCCGCAGAGTCGACGGCACTGCTCGATGCCATCACTCACTCGATCTGCTAGCAAAGCCTTTAGACCCGAAGACACTGCATGAACCTCGGAGATCTGCATGGAAGAGCCGTGATTTCGCTTCACCAACTCGACTGCTTCGTCATGCAGCGCTGTCATCGCTCGTCCAGCGAAATTTGCAGCGTACGCAAGAGCTACCAGAGGTAACAACACCTTTTGCTGATTCTGATAGTTGAGCACCTGATTCTCCTCATCCAGGGCTAATTCTCCATCGTTCACCTTCGGTTTCCGTCCTTGCAAACGTACAGCACTGAACCGCGTGGTGATTATCGTTGCTGCTCCAAGGATAAAACTCAACTTCAGTACCAAATATGCTCGTACTTGGGTCATGGTGAGGTACACAAGCTTGGAGTTTTTCGACTTCACGAATGTGCCATCCTTCAGTACTTTCGCATATCTCATAAGCATGTTTCGTCTTGGGATCCTCACGTTCTGGAAGACGGCGTACCCGTTGTCCAGTGAGTTAAATCCTACCTTAGGCCCGATATCCCCCACTTGAATTCCAGGTAATGGCTTGTGGGTCTCCAGCGACCTCAACGGCACAATAAACGCCTGAACCCCCTTCTGCTCCCCATCAATCTGCAACTTAGCATGAACAATAGCATGTGTCGCCGTCTTGCCGAGTCCTCCAGGCCACCACTTCCGACTTGTTAGCGTCGGAGAGTTGATGACGAACGTCTGTGTCTCCTTGTCGTACACTGCGGTAGTCTCAATGCCCTGTACATTGGAGCCATGGCCCAATTCCGTCTGTGCGTACGTTCCAATGATCTTAAAGCCCCGCGCCAGTGGCAGCCACTTGGATTGTTGTTGGTTGTCTGCCTGGTTCTCGAGTGTAGGAATGAACATAGCGCGATGCACTTCGAGTGGCAAACGCTCGCCCAAAGCCACGTATAATTCCTGTTGGTCCCGTGGATCGTCGATACCTTCGTTTTGCACTAATTTAATGTAGTGATAAGCTTTTTCCAAGCCCGTAGCGCAGCGTTGTGCGTGGTTCTGGTGGATAAAGTCCTTTCGTGAAAGCACTGGATGACGACGGACCAATTCCACCATCAATTTGCGACGGCGGTTGGCTTCACGACCACCGCGCAATGCATTGGCCAGTAATTCGACGTCGATATCGCTGTGTTGTCGCTCATGGCGTAGGAGTAGCGGAGCCACGTCGTGCAGTGGAAGGGATGACACAGGCGCCATGCTTGTCAATGGTGGAGATGGACGGTCAGTTCAAAGAATTTTGGTCCTGTTAGGGCTTGGTCTTCAAGTAGCCATTTCATATTTTGATGTAGCCATGACATATTTACATACTGATTCCAAATGATATTTATTTGTGACGACCTTTTATGAAATAGTCGTCCACAACGATACTGGGAACGGATCGCGGGCAAGACCATCGCCATGTTGCGTCGCACTCCGCTGCAGACAGCAGATACGATGCATCTGCCTGCTAACTGGACACGGATCGACCAGGAAATCATCGAGACACTGTTGTTTGACCAGCCTTTGGGCACCGATAGGTGGGTATAAAGTTATTGTATCAGAATGGCTACAGTTCGTTCTTATTCAAATTAACTTGGTGCACAGAAACAGCGAGACCAATGCACAGCAGATTCTACGTTACCGCTCTTTATTAGCTAAACAGATCGCTAGTGATGCGCGTAGAAGCAAACACCGAGTAGTGCAGCGTCGCTTCATTCAGAGGAAGAAGGACCAAATTCATCGGGTGAAGGAACAAGTCCAGCGACTTGAGAAAGAGTACAAGTTATTACAAGCTACAGGGGAACAGAAGCAGTTAAAATCAGAGAACGAAACGCTAAAGGAGGATAGGGAGAAATGTGAACCGCTGCCGTTCCCGACTCAAGAGCAAATTGATCTCCTCCTCAGCGACCAGCAAGAACTGATTCGAGATAATTACGAAAAGTTGACGACGGAAGATTGGGAAGAGCTTCTGAGGAAAAACTTACTGGAGTTCGAGGTCTCGAGCTGTGACGAGGACTATGAAAGCACAGGGGCAGTTGTTTTGGGCTGGAGTGATCGGAGGAAAATCGACCACAAGAAAGGAACAACTCGCTTCGTCATGTCCAAGAGATTTGCACACTTAAATGCTGAGGATTTCTTCGAAACGACGTTTGAAAAGTTGATGCAAAAGGAGACGCACCCGAAGCTCTTCCACCCAGCAGTGACAGTCCGAATGCAACATCTTCAGGAAATCAACGAGGACGGCGTCGTGCTGCATCGCTGTATGTTTAATCCGCAAACTGGCGGTGTCGTTCACACGATCGAAACGATGATGAGGGTGCAGCATGGACGCACCTTCATAGTTTTCCTCCGTACGCTCGAGTACAATCCAGCATACGACTGTTTGCCGAAGACGCACCACTGGATGCAGCTCTTCACTGCGTTGGTCTTCACCCCTTCCGTCTCTACAACAGCCAGACGAGTAACAGGCTCTGAAGACCGAGAACCTGGTTGTATCTTCCGCTACGCTGGTTGTCTTCGAGATCTTCCGCCTGACGCCGTCAAGTATTGGATCATGGAGATGTTATACGTGATTCTTCGCTTCGAGAGCGTCATGGTCGCTCCAGTCTTCGCTGTACGTGCTCAGTAAATACATTACACAAAATAAATTACGGCTCAAGTTGAAGTGGCGGAAATTTTTACCGTATCAGATCGTCTTGACATATTTTTGTGTGACGTACACCAAACAGCCGTCCAACTGGCTCTTTTCCAGTCAGTTACTGTAGCTCTTGGTCTCTGACAGCGGAACACCTGCATCCGTTGTGGCCTCTGCCCCCTGCGCGTCGATCTCCCAGTCAAGCCATCCTCAATAGTTCCGCAGTGCCAGTAGGCGATCAGCTCGTCGTCCTCTCGGTGGTTGTGCTGCTCTCTTTTTAACGCCAGGGGACAATAAAAAAATCAACTGTACCAATGGAGTCGCCAACTGCAGCTTTACCGGCGTGTTGGACGCCTACGGACCAGCGTATCATGGAGCATTTGCTGTTAGATCAACCTTCAGATGCAGAGGATCACTGCGAGGCAGCTAACGGGGATGTGCGGAATTCCCCCAGGACGGTAGAGCTGAATCGGGCAGAGGAGAAAACGGAGAAACCCAAGAGAAGCCCGAGTCCTCCCAAACACGTTACAGGAGACAAGGAGGAGGATCGAAGAGCACGCCATCGAGAAGTGCAACGAAGGTTCATCCAGCGGAAGAAGGCAGAGGTGGAGCGTACCAAAGCATTGGCGCAGACGTTGGAACAAAAGTATCGATACCTTGAAATTTCAGCGGAAGAGAAGAGTCTCAAAGAGGAGAATCGGGATTTGCAACAACGTGTGGATGCTGCTGCAGCTTCGGTACCGAGAGTACCGCACGTTGATCCTGTGCAGCTCTTGATGCAGGTAATATTTCGAGTGGATAGTTTTTTTTTAAAGGTAAATTGTTGCTAACTTTTTTTTTTTACAGAATCAGATGGAGCTCGTGAAGGAGTTTTACGAACCGATCACCCCTCAAGTGTTAGCAAGTGTGCAACATAATGCACAACAAGAGTACGAGCTGTCGAAAAGAGATGACACGTTTCAGACTTCAGGCGCTTCCGTTATGGGGTGGAGTGATTTCCGTAAAGTGGAAGAGTCATCAGTCAAGTTTGTGCTCTCCAAAGGATTCCCGAATGCTCGTGCGTTGCATCTGATGAATTTTACCTGGGACACGTTGTCCACGCCTGCAACGTACGCGCGTTTCTTCAGTCCTGCATTCCCCATCAAGGTTGGTAATTTTCAACGTTTTTTGTTTTCTTTCGAAACTAATTTTTTTTATTTAACTTACAGATGCAAGTTCTACAAGTAATTAGCCGAGATGCACTGGTGATTCATCGTGTTCTGTTCAATCCTCACACTCAGAGCTCGTCCAATTCACTAGAATTGCTCTGGAGAGTTCGGATCGGAGACGAGTACGTGATATTTGACTCAGCTCTCCAGCACAATGCCGTTCAGCAGTGTCTAGGGGCTTCGTACAAGTGGACGCAGATGACAACGTCGCTAGGATTCGCCCCGTTAGATGTCGACTGTGACAGCGGTTGTGTGCTTCGTCATGGTGGCTGGATACGCACATTGATTACCAACGTCAATTACTGGTTCATGGAGATGTTCTTCATGGCATTGCGCTTCGAAAGCTCCATGGTAACCCCAGTGTTCTCGCTGCCATCCGAAGAATGACCCAACGCTCTGCCATACTGATACTCAACCAGAAACTGATCATCCGGATCGAACGGACAGGTCAGTTTGTCAACATGTCTGTAAAAAATGAATGAACATGTACATTGCTGTGTGTTATTCAGGCCTAAACCACATCCTGGGTACTAAGACCTTCTCATAGAGCAAGTTCCTCCCACTGTTGGCTGAAGCGCTTCATCGCCCCCGTCTCGAGGAGAACTAGGACGTCCAGGCCATCTTTCTCCGGGTACATGGGGTCGGCGATGACGACCAACCCGTCCGTGACGGGAACACGAGGAAGACCAGCGTAACGAGGCTTCCCACCGCCAAAATCGGCGTCGTAGGCTCCCATACGCATCCAGGAGGTGAAAAAGATGTCATGGCCGAAGATGAAGTTGGTGGACACGAAGACCGAAGTCATATCCTGCTGAGACGAAATGAACGCCAGTGAATCGCGAAGGAATTGATCGTCCCGAGTCTCCGTAATCGAAGCTCGAATGCGTCTGGCAACGATACCAAGAGTATCTTTGAAAGTGGCAGAAGAATCAGACGCGAGTTCTGCTGCTTGATACGTCGTCACTGCGTTGAAAATGACGTTACCGACGTAGTTAGCAGGAAGAGGAGGCTTCAGATGCTCTCGTCCGTTAACACACGTAGCGATACGGACATCCTGACCATGTCCACGAGCTCGAGTGATCAACACAGTCAGGAGAGCAGATAGTGAGTCAATGGTACTCACGTACGAAGAATTGGGCACGTCACTGACTAAAGTTTTGAGCCGCGATAACTGGTTCGGAGACAAGTGCAGTATTCGTTGAATTGTCGACAGCGTGCCATCCATGGCTGGCACTGGGAGGGGACCAACTAGCTCAGTTTCACTTGCACTTGATGTACCAGGTGGCAAGACTTGGAACTCTGGATGAGGTAGCGAAGCTTGATCGGCTTTTGCGGCCAGTAGAGAGCGATCGTGATTGAGTTTGATGGGATTTTCGAGCACGGAGACCCCAGAGAATTTGCGATAGCACTGACCCCACACCTTGGCGAAGGTGAACGCAGCCTCACCGTCTAAGACACCGTGAGCAAAGTCAAGACCAATTGCCAGTCCGCCGTCTGACAACACGGAACACTTGACAGCAATGAGTTGATGCTTGCCCTTGCGTGCAGGCGGCATGAAGTCGTACGACAAGGACTCGAGAGCTTCTACAGTTGCTTCATGACACGCAGAGCCCACAACGAAAGGGACGGCACTTCCTCCTTCACTGAGTGTGGCAGCGTCTAGCTTCACACAGGGCATGCCGTGGCGTTTAGAGTCCGAGATCAATTCGCCGAGAAGGACCTGGTAGTCTCGGTCCAACGTCTCGACGAATGATTTCTTGAGGATGCCCATGTCGTAGTGGTGCGTCTCGCTTGGGGAGTAGATGAGGAGGATCGTTATACCAATGTTGGCCATGACGGCATCCATAGGCGACAAGTCGATGATTTTTGTGTCGCGGTTGACAGTCATTGGAGATGGTTGCTTGCACTTGTGCTGGGAAATTGGAGAATGAATTTTACGTTGCAGGATCTAGAAACGCGTTAAACCAAAGCAAAGGCGGGCGATCGTAGAGAGATTACGTTGAGTTATGACTCTGATTAAATCATCTCCACGGTTGCAGCCGTGAACGATATATCGATTGGATGTCGAACTTCGACTCGAAGATACCTTGGCAACTTCAAGCGAAGTCTTTCTGACACCATCAGATTGGATTACGTCAGAACATCGTAATTGTTTAGTCAGCAAATACGTTGCTCACTAAAATGCAGCATACATTCTTACATGCTGCTCGAAGTTTCTGACAATAGGCAGAAACCCTTGATAGTACTCGCTGGTTGAAAGCAGACCCACAACAGTCCTTCCAGTCTCACATCTAGTTCCTAAACGTGTTTTACCTCGAATTACAAGCAAGTTGTTGCGAAGCATTGTTTAAACGTTTTTTTAGTCTGGTCTACTCCCCCAAGCTAGACTCGGATCATTTCAAGGCCTTAGATTTTTACAACAAATGTGTATTGCTTAACGAACTCAAGGTATCAGACAAAGATTCACCAGCCGACCTGTTTTACAGCCCAGACTGGATAAGCGGACGAAGATACTTGTCATATCCTTCCGGCACCTCCGACACGTTCAATGGTTCTCGTTTCGCATGTTCCACCAACGCTCGGTAAATATCCCCGTCGAAGTTGCCAAGAGCCGAGTTGAGTTCAAAGTCGCTGAAGTCCCACGCATCCGTCAGACGAACAACATTCCGACGCACTGGTGGCAACAAACTCACCAATTGCTGGTGCGCCATATCAGCCTGTTCAGTGGAAATGTAGTCGTCATGGCGGAAGTCACCCAGTCCTTTCACCAATAGCCACACCCCAAAGAGCTCGCACAATTGAGCCACGGCGTCCTTCGTAGTCCCCACAGGCAGTAAAGCCACCCCCGAGATAAACGATTTCACCAATAACAGCTCCGTGTGGTGTGTCGACGCTGTGGTCATGAGCATCATGCACGAATTTGCATTGTTTCCGGACGTCTTCATAGCGTGGGCAAGTTTACGAACGGAGCGTGCAGCTCGCACCTCGAACACCTCCATCAGGACGTTAAACTGTCCAAAATCCGCTGGTGTCTTCACACCGCAACGCAAATTCGGGTTCGAATAGAAGTCACTGTGACTCAAGAAACCTGCTGGGCCTTCGTTGTGTGGCTTGGCAATGTTTCCAAGCTCTTTTAGCAAGTAACGAGCGTGTTGCTGAACCAGAACGTCAGCTGTTCCTTCGAACGTGCAGGCACCGACATTCTCAGCGAAGATGTGAGCCAAATTACTGGACTGGAGGAACCCGTGGCCACCACAGAGTCGACGACAGTGCTCAATTCCATCATTCACACGGTCAGCAAGCCACCCCTTCAACCCGGAGGAGATGGCGTGCAGCTCACCCGACTGAGCAATGGAATCAGTTTGTCCGCTTGTGACTTTCGCTAGAACTTCATCGTGTAGATCAACCATCGATCGGCCGGCGAAGGTAGCAGCGTACGAAAGCGCTACTAGGGGGAGCAGTGCATGTTGTTGATTCTGGTAATCCAACACGGGATTCTCCTTCGTCAAGGCGTTGCTGTCAGCGTTCGTTTTCCGACCTTGCACTCGAACAGCACTAAAGCGAGTCGTGATGGTCGTAGCAGCTCCCAGAGCAAAGCCCAGCTTCAAGATTAAGTACGCACGGATCTGCGTCATGGTGAGGTACACCAGTTTCGAGCTTGGTGGTTTGATGAACGTTCCGTCAGGTAGCACTTTGGCGTAACGCATGAGCATATTGCGTCGTGGAATCTGCACGTTATGAAATACAGCGTAGCCATTGTCCAGCGAGTTGAAGCCCACTTTTGGACCAATATCTCCGACCTCCACACCGGGTAATGGTTTGTGGTCTTTTAACGACCTCAAAGGCACAATGAAAGCTTGCACACCTTTGTGTTCTCCTTCGATCCGAAGTTGAGCATGAACGACAGCATGCGTAGCTGTTTTTCCAAGACCTCCAGGCCACCACTTGCGACTGGTTAAAGTGGGGGAGTTGATGGTGAATTCCTGCGTCTTCTTATCGTAGACGGCAGTTGTTTCCAGTCCTTGGACATTAGAACCATGACCCAATTCCGTTTGAGCGTAAGCACCAAGGATACGATAGGACGTGGCCAGTGGCAACCAATGTGCTTGTTGTTCATCGTCCGCTTGGTTCTCCAGTGTCGGAATGAACATGGATCGGTGCACTTGGATCGGGAGTTTTTCGCCGATAGCATCGTACATGATCTGCTCGTCGTCACCGTCCACTTTGTTGCTCTGAATGAGCTTCACGTAGTGGTACGTCTTCTCTAGAGCAGTTTCATACCGTTGGGAATGGCTCTGGAAAGCTGCTTCTCGTTTGGAGAGAATCAAATGCCTCGAGATCGCAGCTTCAGCCTCTTTACGGCGGACATTGGCAGCGTGACCACCTCGGAGAGTGTTGGTCAGTAACTCGACATCAATTGCACTCGAAGCGCGCTCGTTCTTCAGTAGCAAAGGAGCTAAATCCTTCAACTCCATGGACATCGTCAGATATGTAGTGTCGGCTTCAAATCGAGATGGATAATGAGGACAGGCATACTTGAGCAGGGCGAGTGTTTACTTGTCAAAAATGACCTTACTTCAACTTGAAGAGGAACGAAAGGTGTTTATGAAGTCACTGCAGCTTACTAGTACTCCAGCGCAGTTAATGCATGTCCTTACCTCTGGATACATCAACTAAGTAAACGTAGAATTCTACGGGTTACAGCAACATTTAGGGTTAATTTCTTAATTAACACAAATCTTCCAGCGACATTCGAGCCACCTTACAGAAAATCACCGAGATGAGGGATCGTACTTAATATCAGTAAGATGGTATTTATTTGAACACGCCGGAACACTCAGGTTTGTGTTCTTCATCCCTCTATCAGCTGCTTGTAGCTCGATCGCTTTATTGAGGAAAGAAAAGTCCTTCAGTAGCTCAGTCGTGTTTTGATATTCTTGTTTGCTAGTTGGCTCGGTTCTAGAGCCGAAGCGACCGGATGTTCGTACTTGGGGCTCCACACTGCCACAATATCCACGCCTGGTACACTGTACACTCAGGAATAGAGTATGAAGATGGAATACTATTGAAGTGGTTGCTTGACTGCTGCAAGTCTGATCGTTGCTTGCTCGTTGTTGTCGGTGGTACAGGTTGGCGCGCCACCTGAAGATGGTTCACAATAGATTTTACACCCGCCTATGGCAAGCTTGAGCTCGAAAAGGTAAGTTGTGAAGTCAGATTAGAGTTAGAGTTCGTCCTGCCACGCAGCTTCCTAATAGCATCCTTGTGGCAACAGATCCTGCGCTCACGGCAGCCATTGTTCCTCCAATGGCTGTCATTACTGTATGCTGGCAGCCATTCCTCGCTGTTGCTGCGTGCCGCTCGCCCAGTCCGTACTGCTGCCTCGTGCCACTCGTCACGTCCGCACTGCTGCCGCGTGCCGCTCGTCCACTGCCGCTGTCACACTCTGTTCTGCTGCCTCCGATGCACGCGCGACGCTTGGTTATTCGCTGGGCACCGGTGTCCCGATTGGGACCGGTATCAGCTTCGGGATTCGTACCAGCGAACGCCGCAACGTCGTCTCTTGCAGCGCCCAACACCGCCCCCCCCCCAAAAAAAAAAACGAACACTGCGCTTGATGAAATCGTAAATGCAAAAAGAAAAAAAAAACTCTGGAAAATGCGCCACACCGAAATTTCCGTCCAATCACATGCGACTGGTGAACTTGACCTGGTTGACGTTGAAGTTGCACCTATGCGCAGATATAGCAAAGCTGAAGGCTCAGGCGCCCCAGCAGAATCCACATCGAGACTCGTAACATCGTGTTGCATAGCCGCAAAAGGCTCCCACGAGTTCTCGGCGTCTTCGAGGCCACGTCTCTTTTGCATTAGAGCCATAGCGATGGCCCACAATAGCTCTCACGCCCAAAATGATGCCTTGCGTGGCCACGTGCGCACGGATCTCGGCTGTAGCACCGAGGTCGGCGTCACAGTAGTGCTTTAGACGTGATCCGTGCACCTCACACTCGTCGCCTGTGAGCAAATGGGCCACCATGAATGAGTGCGAGAGTACACGGACCAATAGATATAAAAATGGTTCGTATACGGACCGGATCTGACTGAGGTTCAGGCTTTGTGTTCTGAAGTAAGAACGGAAGATGTTGTTGGGCACTTTAGTCCTATGGGCGACCTACAGTGATCTAGATAGAGACCGAGTCAGAGGTGACGGCGATAGGAGCAGGGTCCATCGACTCGTCCACGTCGCTCTCGATGTCGGAGGGTATATCGGCGGGATGAGGGAGCTCGATTCGCTCACGAGGAGCTCGGTTGGCACGACCACGAGGAACGTCGCTGATGCGACGAACATACTCAGCAGAAATCGTCTTTATCACAGTCACAAATGTGGCCATTGAAGGATGCGGAGAAGGAAACCTACCATTGAGCTCCCTGTTAAGCGCTCGAGAGGATTGTTCGTTCTTGCGATCAACTCGTTGCTGACACCCACGTTCCACACATCGATAGTGTACTTCTCTAGCCATATACGTCTAAAGTAGCCCCAGAATTCTCCCCATTTTGAGTTTGAGTAGTCTACCTGAGCTAGTGCACAACGCGTCTTGATCTCTCGTTTCACCCATTTGATGCCTCGCTCTACGTGGCTGCGTTCAATCACTGTCAGCGTGTCCAGGACACCGCGACTCATTGCAATCGAGCACTCAATCTCTGGGATTGCGAAACGTTTCATGGCTCGATGTAGCGCTTGTTTCATATGAAATAGGCATCCTATCACGAGTGCGTTTGGGAACTGAGTTTGGATTGCGTTCATGAGCGCAGCTTCGAAGTCGCAAATAACTTCGGCAGGCTCAATCTGCTGATCAGTGACTTGGACAACAAAGTGTACCATATCCCAATACGCCTCCTCAGTCTTCGAGGTACTAAGAATATAGTAGACGGGCACGTATACACCAGAGGCGCGATCGTGTACCATGAACACGACGCATTTTTCGTATCCCCGAGGCACACAGCGAAACGTGCCATCGACAAAAAGCGTCGTCCCATGGTATCGTAGCAGAGCCACTAGAGTCGGGTGTGCCCACCACACGAGGCGCGTGGATTTTGTTAGGTCTTTCGGGTTCATGGTTGCGTAGTGAAACTGAAAGAACGGGACGGACTCGTCTAGCGCTAGCGAGAGCGGCGGTGTCTCAATCATACCGTGTATGTTAGCAGAATAGTGTTGATTTCTTGCATGGTTCACACGACTAATGACTTGGTTCTCGGACAAGCCACGTACTACGTCGGGAATTTCATCGTCGTAGAACTGCTTACGGAGTTTCTCCCATACATCCCGAGCTCGCCAATCGCGATGCTCCACAGCTAGATGGTCCGCCGCTGCCTTCATCTCGTCCTCGACGTCTCGAATTGTGGTTGCTTCTATGAGATTGTCACGACACGTGTGCCCTCTAACACTAGCGTGGCCCATTGAAGCAATAGAGTACTCCATCTTTCCTTTACAGCCTGTGCGATATTTGGAACAGCGGTACACGATCTTGCGCTGAGACGCCCAAGCCCTCGCGTACTTATACCCTTTAAAGTAACACGTTGTGCGCTCGGGCTGGGGCAGATCATCTTCTCCACTGGCAGCTTTGCCGTTGTACATCGGTAGCTGACAGTTGTCGCCTTCCCCACTAGTCTTAGCTCCCGCCTCTTCGCTGCCTGTATCACCGACATCTCTGGATCTCGGGGGGCATGGAGTAAGCCCTCCACGGCCTCTATCTCCGCACGGCGGTCCCTGCCCACTCCCGTGTGTCTCGCGCTGCATCTTCCGATATGAGCACGCTTGGTCACCACTCAATTTCTGAACCTGTATCTGAACATCACCAGCACAAAAATCAGTTCCTAGATCAGATCAGTTCTGTATACGAACCATTTTAAAGCTAACCCACGGACCACGCGGAAGGGCCCGACCCATCGTACCTGAAGCTTGGCACCGCGTAGCCTGGTGTCAACACGCGACCATAGTACGTAGTCACCCTCAGTAAAATCACAGCGTTGACTGTTTCCGCAGCCAACACCGTACGCGCGACGTTTCTCCTTGCGGAAGATAATTTTCTAGATCCGCACACGAGCGATAAGGAATCAGTAGCGCACTCACGTGCGCGCGCAAAGCACCCAACTGCGGTACCACAGTAGTCAAATCAATACAGACAACGACGGTGAAACTAGACCCCCCATAAAAACTCGACCCCCCACAGGATGGTTTTTAATTTCAAGTCAAAATCAAATCACAAGATTAAAATATTTTTACCCAATAAGCGTTTGATGTGAATATTGTTGGACAGCACGCAATGCTCGCACGCCATTGTTGCTTCTGCAGACGATAAAGAAACCGCGTCGGCAGAATCACTACACCGTCGAGCAGAGGCGGGAAGCGCTCGAGCGGGTGGCTGTTGATGGATGCAAACCGACCGCTCGGGCGCTTAATATTCCGTTGGGTACTCTAAAAGGGTGGAGAAAAAAGGCAACGTTGCTGTTCAAGTTTAGAGGAGCCCAGACGAGTAGGACTACAAAAGGCCAGGGCGCTAAATGCAAGATTACGTTCGAACGCGACTTAGTTACCTTCATGAAGGACGTACGCCGCGAGGAAGAGGTACATTTATAAAGCTGTTATTGCTATTTCTAACTTCTGACCTATTATTCAGTATTTGTGTACGGGTGTCATGATAGAGTACATGAAGATGGAACAGGGGGCTTGGCTTGAGATTTACTTATCCAATAAATCATCTCCTGAGAGTGCATTAAGCGCTCTTATGCGCCTATGCCAACGTTTTGCAGCTCGGTAAATTTTTATATTTATGTTCGTATTATTAAACAATGTTGTTCTCATTATTTTTCCTGTTACTTTAGACATGGATTTTCTGTTCAGAAACCCCAGTACACTAAAAAAGACGAAGAAGCTCAACGAGAAGTTCATGTTCAATTTGCAATAGAATTTTGGAAAGAACATGGCAGCTACCCTGAATCGGCTATCTACAACGTTGACGAGACCGCAATTTATTTTGACACCCCCCCCCTCACAAGATTTGGGCCATTAAGGGACGTCGAGGCTCTGCGAAAGTGAAGCACACCCAGAAAAACTCTGGTAGACTCACTGCAGTTCTTACCATCAGAGCTGATGGTAAGTTTACATTTATGCTATAATGTATGTTTTAGTTACTAATTATGTTTACGTTTAGGTAAAAAGCTGTTTATTCTACGAGGAATGCCAGGCGGAACAGTGGAGACGGATGAACTACCGACGTATCCTCCAGGTCACGTGTACACAGTTCAAGAAAATGGCTGGATGGATGCTACGGTATGGCAAATGTACGTTAGGAGCTTGCTGAAGTACGAAATCGACGCTCCCTCTGTCCTCCTGCTAGATAATTTCGACTCGCACGTTTCAAAAGCTGGGCAAAACATCGTGGCGGAGGAGACGTCGGCAATTGTATGCCCGGTACCTGCTAACAGCACATCGGTGTGTCAGCCTCTTGACGTAGGAGTCATGGGGCCACTCAAAAAGAAGTTGAGTGCTGAGTGGCTACGGGAAAAGGTGTCCAAGACTAGAACTGCCAAACAAAAGCGTCTAGGAGCGGTTATGCGTACTATTCGAGCGTGGGAAGACATTTCCACTGAGTGCGTTGTTAAAAGCTTCGAAAAGGCGATCCCAAAAGAACCTGAAGTGATGGTGTAGATACATTTTCAATACATGCATTTTTACCCTTTAAAATTAAGTTCGCCAATTGTGTACACTGAAATTCTATTTTATTTTGGCCAATTGCAGATGAGACTTTAAGGGGGTCGAGTTTTTGTGTCGGCTGCCTTTTCTGCAACTCTCTTGAAAATACATTTCAAGGGGGGGGGTCTAGTTTCACCGTCGTTGTCTGTAGTCCAGATGCTAGAACCATCACCTACGGGTACAACGACCGTGTCGAGCAAGGACGGGGCAGGTAGTCCCGTGAAAAGTTCATCCGGGGAATGCCCACCGCGAGATGCTACCGGAAAGTGATTGAGGTTCCCTTGAACCACCGGTAGCAAGTGCACCCAGTTGCGTGAGTCCAGGTTGAGTTCGAGGAGTAGCACACACAGAACCTGCAAAATGTCGCGATTGACCCTCTCGACCGTACCGTTGATCCACGACGTATAGACCGGGACAAACTTGCGCGAGTTCAGCCATAACAACGGCTTTGAAATGCGAGCCATTATCGGACACCCACATCTCGGGTAGACCGAAGCGTTTGTGCCAGTCTAGCACAGCCTCAACAGCAGTAGCACTTGTCGGCGAGTTAGCGGCCACGAGCTCGCAATAGTGCGTGAGCTCGTCCTTGAGGACTAAAACGTACTGGCAGTCCCCGTAGGAGTCGCCTAGGTATAAGTAGTCGAGATGCAAACATTCATTGCGCTTTGCAGCGGTAGACGTAGGACCCCATGGCCGCATGGTGATCTTGCCCCCTTTTACATGCTTGCAGAGCAAACATTCGCGGAGAAAACGAGCCACGTGCTGCTTCAGGTTGTCGATGTAAAATCGCTCCGTCAGGGTTGCCGTCATAACGTCGCTACCTCTGTGGGCATGCGGACCGCAGTACGCGACGATTAATAGCCGCTGCATCAATTCTCGGGACTTCCGAGGGATCCACTGTCTGCTGTCAACCCGAACGAGTCCGTCATCATCGGCAGTGGACGATGCATTGGCACGTTCAAGCCACTGCTGGGTGCCAATGCCATCCGGCGTTGGCCAAACAAAACTACTGTCTTGCAGTGGGCGTAGCACTGACACCGTGTTCATGCCTCGCGTAGTCACACGCTTCGCCGATGTACAGAACACGATTGATGCTGGAGTCAAGGGCACCTTCCAGTACTCTCTTGGTACGTTCAATAAGTCGTCACCGTCTACTGCACGGTCATGATTCGCAGCATCACTACCGTCGCCGTCGCCGTCGCCGTCGGCTGCTCGCTTGATAGCCACAGCAGAATCCGCCACTTGAGCTCCACTCTGTCCCCACCTGGAGACAAGATCGGCCCATACGTTGCTGTCTCCCTTGATGTGCTCAATGGTATAGCGGATGGGCACCATTTGAAGGGCCCAGCGCTGGAGTTTACCGCAGAGATGTGGCTTGATCGTTTTATCCGGGGCGAAAATGTGGATGAGATTGGCGTGGTCACAGTAGATGTGGGCACCTTTCTCCCGCTCAAGTAGATACGCCAAATCGTAGCATGCACGCACCACCGGGTAGGCTTCTTTCTCTACGATAGACCAGTTTGCCTGTGAGCTGGTGAAGAGACCACCACGACACACAAGCAGTTCGTGCGACTGCTCTGTGACGTCTAGACCGTCAATCCAATTGTGCACTTGGCTCAAGACGACGGACCATCCCGTGAGCGATGCATCGCTAAACATGCACACCGTCGCATCGGCATCAGCAAAGTACTGCTTCGCTGACGTCGCCAGCAGCTGCACAACAGCGTCGAAAGCAGCTTTGTAATCCTCTGACCATCCTAGCTCCACACCTGTGAGCTGCGACTTGCACCTCCCACGGCTTGGCATCACCAGTTCTAACTTCGCCTGAAGCGGAGCCACCACACGGGCGTAATCCACCATAGAATCACGAAGCCAATTAGCTGCGCATAAGAACCGCTGTAGCGCGGCCACAGTAGGTGGTAAATGCAGACTAGTCAGCTACTGCAATCGTTCTGGTGAATGCTTGATACCAGTACGATCAATCACCTTTCCAAACACCAGACAACCTCCTTCTTGAAGAAAACACTTCTTCGCGTTCAACTTAAGGCGCCGGGCACGCAGCACAACGAAAAACTCACGGAGTTTGGAAATGTACTCTTCTGCGCTGCCAGCAAACAAGAGCAGGTCGTCGATCCACACCAGTAGGTCGCGATACAACATGTCACGAAAGCACTGCTGCATATGCAGCTGAAAATGCATCGCCGAATCACTGGCGCCTTGCAGTGCTCGTGTCGGCGTAAAAACGCCATCTTCCGTCACAAAGCTAAAGAGTTCCTGACTCTCGGGGTCTAAAGGCAACTGCCAGAAGCATAAAAAAAAACCGAACAAACCGAGGCCATAAGACCCTTTGACACTTTGCGTAGCCGTTGACAGATTCGGCGTCGCACCAGCTAACGGCATCGTGCATTTGTTGATAGGTCGGTAGTCGGTCGTGCAGCGATACTCGTTGCTCTGCGTTTTTTTTTACAGGAAGAGCTGGACAAGCCCAATGGCTTGCGTTGTTGCGACGCACCAGCCCGTTCTTCTCCAGATCACGTACAAACTCCCGTAAGAACTTGCGTTGCAACTCAGGATATTTGCGAGTACCGCTGCGGTAAGGCTGCACGTCGGTGCGAAGCTGCGCCCTCAGCGGCTCGACATCAGCAGGGGGGGGGGGGGGCGCCAATGTTGATGCGCCATACATCAGTAAACTCGAACACCAGCATCCGCAGTTTGCCTAGCAACAGCGGGTCGAACACTGTTGCTCTGGCGTTGTCTAGCATCCTATTCAGGTGCTGCTCCATCGTTTCCTTGTCTACCGTGAATGCCAATTGCGGACATTCACTGGAGACGTCTTCTGCGTCAGCATCGCCAACTTGGTTGTCACTCACTAGTTGCTCCAGTAATCGGTCGATATCGATACCAATTTCCTGCATAGTTTTGCGACCGAGCAAAAACTCGTCCTCATTGCCGTCCATGATTAAACAAGATACGCCCGTGAGGTGCAGTAGCCCTGCAGCAGTCTCGATCTGCAAGTCCACCGTTGCCGAAACTCGACACAGCATCTTCGCACCACGCTAACTGCAGGAGTCATGGGCTGCAACACAACGTTGCCCACGGCGCGGAGTTCGCCCACCAACGCAGAAATAATGTTGCTATCGGCACCAGTGTCTAGGCTGAACGGGACGTCGAGGATACCATTAATGCATACTCGTCTCCCTTCTCCTGCTCTCACGGTCCGCACGGTTTTGGCGCGCTCATCCTTAAGCGCTCGGCGGGCCTTTAAGTCGCGCATTATATCCTGCTTCTGCTCGTCAGTAGCAGTGGGGCAGTCCTTTGCCCAATACGGCCCCTTACAAATTTGACAACCCGAGCGAGGCGGGGTCGGAGCTGCCTTCCGTTCCATCTTCGGGTGCTCGACCTTACCCGCGGCCTTGCTGGGCTGCTGCTTTACACCGCCAGTCTTACTGCCAGCAGACCTACTCCGCGGAGCGTCATCACGCTTCAACTCGGCTTTCATGTTGTGATAATGCTGCTGGCTCTTAGCCCTTGTGACAATCAGCTCATACAACGCTACACCATCCATCTTAGCGTGTTGGTCACGGCGACGAGGCGCTCGATATCCACGCGCAGCACCACCGGAAGAAAGTTCGAGATGAGTAGCTTGCAACGGGCCTTCATGCGTTGACGACCCGCAGCATCCGACGCTGTTCCCCGACCAACCCATGCTACAAGTCCATGTTCGTCGACCAGCTGGTCGAAATCCATGAAGTATTTTGCAACTCGTGCATGGATGTCGGACATTTTCATGTCCATCTTTAGATTGTCGCTAAACAATCTGGTCGCGTCAGGGACGTGATCGTTCATCAAAGTGCCAGCGCGGCGCTTGATGTCCTCCTGCAGGCGCGCGTCCGTTACCTCCTCCACGGTGATGCGGAATTCGTTGTTCGCCAGGTGCTCGAGGATCCTTGGTTCCATAGAGCTCTTGATGCTAACGAGCACATTCTCGTGCACTTCACTCGTCGCTAAGCACCGCTATAAGATCCACTTCATATTGTCGATGATCGCGCATGAACTTAACCAGGGCTGGCTGCCCCAGACCCGTCAGCCGCGGTGACTTGATGAATTCGAAGACCGGCTGACAACAAATTGGCAAGTAACATCGAGCTCGCAAATAAGAAAATCAACATCGGTATGGCCTGTGCAGAAGGAAAGCAATCGCGAAACATACAGCCTACTGAGGATACATCGGAGTCAGCTCCTACTGATGGAGTTGGTGCAGTAATCTACATGAATTTAAAAACAGGCTTACCTCCAGATCTAAATGACCATCGTCACGTGCTGACTATCGCCGATCACGCTACAAACTACAACCAAATCTACTTGTTACGTACGAAGAACGAAGAATTTAGCAAGTACCAGTCCTTTGCCAACGAGTTCCACCGGCAGTACGACCTTAAAATTAAGGTCTTACGTACCAATGGTGGGGGAGAATTTTTGAGCACACGGTTTCCCGAGTATGCAGCACGAAATGGAATTCGCTTGCAGAACACACACCCAGACACGTCTGAGTCAAACGACAAGGATGAACGATTTCACCGCGCCTTGATGAACTTCTCACAGACAATGCTGTGGGCGTTATCGTTGCCGCAACGATACTGGGGGATGCCGTGCTTACGGGTCCTACATCCGCAACAGAGTGCCGACAAGAGGAAACGCAGGATATTAATCCCCACTAAACGAATTGACTGGGAAACAGTCTCGTGTCTCGCACATTCTTAAATTTGGTTCGAAATTCACCATGTACATGTCTCGTAAGACTGGGCGAAGTCTGCAGAAACGTGCTGAAAGAGCAGTGGTAATCGGTATTTTCTTCGAAGCAAAAGGGCTACAAGCATCTCATTCCACGAATAAATTATACAACATTCAATCAGCTTCTTGCCAGTAATTTGTGTTGGTCCGATCAATTCGAGCGATTAGGGTACTTGCAAGGTCAGGGTATGCATTTGAGGAAAATGTCTCCAATAATAGCAGAGTGTGGTTACCAGTCATGAGACGGTTCATATACTTCAAATAATCCAAGTATTCGGTCCAAGAATATTGATGACGTTTCCCAGATGTCAAGCGTTTGTAACGCTAGACCTGGTTAAGTCGACTCCCAAATTCAAGTTTCAACTTTAAGTCTTCGTAGTTGATTTTACACGCCACTGCGTTATGTTGCTTTGGAAAATCGTGCAGCCCCCGCCCCCCCCCCCCCCTCTGGAAATTTACGAGTACGGAGGCTTTGATCGGTGAGGTCCAACGCGATTGGTTGAGCAGCGCCTCAGTGGATTGGTTTTGCTCAAATTCGAGGGTAAAATCCTCAAATCCGGATCCAAGTCCAGGATATACTTCTTGCCCACTAAATTTTACGACAGACAACGCCCTTGATTCGTGGAATCATGCGTACCATTGTTGGTGACGTCATCGTTGTAGAAGTACACCAGTTGCCCCGGCTGCTGCTGATTGCAACGCTGCCTTAAGATTTACAATTTCCGTGTAAAGTTAGTGCGTAGCTTTCACGTTCTCTTTAAGTTCAGCTAGCTCGGTCAGTAACTGGGGCTGTGCAGCCATCATCTGCGCGAAGTCAGAACGCATTTTTTTTATTCCAGCCACCATATTTGCAGTAGTTACAGCTTGACGGCGTAGTTCGATAACCTCAGCCCTCAAATATAGTAGCTCCGGGTCGCGTTTCGATTCGATAGGCTCCGCTTTGACTTTATCATCGCTTGATGCTGCATGTAGTTCGGCCTCGAGGCTGCGGCGAGCTTTGGGTTTATTTTCTCTGCCAGAATCCATGAGTAGTTCGAATGTAACAAGTTGAAGTTGTCACACGTCACAGATTCTCACTCGTCGCAGATATCAGGTATGTATGATCCTCTGTATCCAATATCACAGTAATCATTGTTCATGGGATTTTGTCTTCAACACTTCAATACAGACCGAGTCGTATGATTGTGGTTATGTTTTAATTTGGTGCTACACGATTTTGGCTGGAACAAAATATGTTTGCTCCTATTAAATATACCTTAGCAAAACATCCTTTTTTTGCAGATTTATTCCAGTCTATATTTGTTTGGTTTTAGTGGAGAGCAAAGGTGAAGCGTATTATTACTACTCTAAAGTAACTAGTAGAACAACGTGTTACTCCTTAGTATGGGTAGTGACTTGGGCGTTACCGTCGACGTCAGTGATGGAAGGCTAAGAAGTCGACTAAAGAGCATGATGAGTGTAGAAGAAGTGTGTAGGAGACTCGAGTTGCTTGTTACTTCTCTGTCCGGCCAATTTATACGAATTGTGGTTTTTGGAGGCTTCGATTGTCATTTTTCGTAGATATCTCGAAAGCTGTACCTTAAACGAAAGAACAGAACGTAGCGGACTTCTTTGAATTTTTTACTTTCATTTAAAAGCAGTTTGTTGCCGAATATCGGGCATCTTCATGCCACATCTCGTTGCCAGCAGAGCCTTTTTTTCGTAACTCGGCTAGAAATTAGCGATATTAAACAAAAAAAATGCTGCAGCTTCGTCGACGCTTGGCGTATCACACTGACATTAGCTCATTCTATGAAAACAATCCAGCGAGCGTAGAATTGAGCTGACTAAAACGAGGTTTTACTATTCGTTTTCGTCCGTTTTACCTAAACCTGACCCTTTTTACCCAATCCAGACGCGCCAGAACATTAACCTATTTTTAAGACTAAATTTTATTGTTGTTTGCTGTGTCACGCGCTGACACCAGCATGATACGTTCACACAGAGGTTCGCGAGGTAGAGACTGACTGTGACACGCGTGTGCGGGGGGGATGTCATGTGCCGATGGAGTCCTTGGCATTCTTTTCCGCCGCGACGGAGTGCAAATCGGCCGAGGGTACCAGCCACAAATTGCTGGCTGCTGGTAGTCATTTAGCTGTTAGGTATTTTTAACCAATAAAATCAAAGTAACAACTTGTGTACCGCACAAAAAAAAACCAAAATCGTATAAATTGGCCGGACAGAGAAGAATTGAGTTGGAGAGTTTGATTGACGACGGCGATGGCCGCGGAGCGTTCCGACCTTCATTCACACAGCGCCGGGTAATACGGTGATGCACCTGCGTTTCCATGGTACGTCTTCTCGTTACATAGTTGAACGGATGCAATAATCAGAACACGCGTAATTTCCACGACTTCCACATGTATACCGCGGACTTTGGGAATTTGGCGTCTTATCACGAGGACTCACGCTGATGTCCTCCCTACCGGCCGACATATGGGATCAGGTCCATGTTCACAACACTAAGAGCATCTCCACCGGAAACGCGCGATCTCACGCACTCGAGACTCGCCAAATCAATCTGCAAACTGAGCAGTCGCGCTTACACGAAAGCAATGAGTTGGAGAGAGCACGTTCAGTCGCTGCTTGCGCTTATTCAGACCTAGCTGAATGATGACGAGGCGGATGACGAAGCTGCAGCTGTCGTTGGCATGTGTGCTGCTGTCACCGCAAGGACGACAATAGCCATGAAGAAGAAGAAAAGAGGGGGGGGGGTCACTACCAGGAAAAAGCCCAAACCTTGATCGTGGTCGCGATGCTGCAGACCTCTTGCTGTACGCAGGCGACCATTGTTCCCGGAGGGACTTTTCAGACGTCGTTTTCTGATGTCTCGGCGCTTGTTTACTCGTATCGTGGAGAAAGTGACCCAGTTCGACAGATACTTCACTCAACGTCTCGATGCACGCGGTGTTCCCGGGTTATCACCGCGCCAAAAGCTCACTGCTGCTCTGCGGATGCTCTGCTACGGGATATGGGCCGATGCAACAGATGAATGTGTGCGCATTGCTGAATGCACTGCTCTGGAGAGTTTGAAGCATTTCGTCATGGCTGTAATTGCATGCTTCGGCGACGAGTATTTGCGAGAACCATCCGCCGGTGATATTGCCCGACATGCTGCCATTAACGCCGGGTGAGGTTTCCCTGGTATGTTCGGCTCATTGGACTGCACAATTGCGTTTGCAAAAACTGTCCCGCAGCTTGTACCAAGACCGTGACGGAAACATCACGATGATTATGGAGGCTGTTGCCACGAAGGACATGTGGATTTGGCATTCCTTTGTCGGTCTTCCTGGGTCTAACAATGACACCAATGTAGTCGACCATTCTCCGTTGTTTGTGAACTGGTTAAAAGGTCATGCGCCAGCTTATGAGTACGAAGTCAATGGTAACCAACGTAGTATGTGCTACCTGTTATGCGATGGCAACTACCCTGACTGGTCCGTCTTCGTTAAGTCCATTCGGCAGCCCGAAGCACCCAAAGAAAAGCACTTCGGTGGTGTCCAAGAAAGTGCTTGCAAAGATGTTGAGCGATGCTTCGGCGTTTTGAAGGGGAGATTTGGTATACTCGCGCAGCCGGCACGGTTGTGGGATGAAGCGATGCTACGCATTGTTTGGTGCTGCTTTGTAGCACCGCATGAACGTGACAAAACCGATGATGCCTACATAGTACCTGTAGATTCTCCCTCCGCTGCGCAAAGTGCACTCTCATTAAATGAAATGCACAATGGAATTTCTCGAATACAAAATCATGCTGCTCATGCTCGACTACAACATGCCCTTATTGAACATCAATGGAGTATCAGATAGGCAAACACCTATGGCGCGAGTGCTGGAAGTAGCTCCTTTGTGAGATCGTGATTATGCCGACGCAGTTGTGCGCGGTTCATCGGCACGTTCCGCGCTGTTGTTCGCTGCGTCCAGAATCCTGGGCTCTCCGTCTTCAAGTGTCGCAGCTTCTGTTGTACTCGTATGCATCTCCTCAAGTCGTTTAAGCACCTGGAGGCGACGTAGCTAAAAAAAAAAACTATGCGGGACCAAATCGCCAAGAGCAACAGTAAACAACGCAATGTCACTGGCGTCTTGAATCACACGAGCTCGCTTTTTGCTAGCTATATTTATTTCTTTGTTGGCCGTGGCAACTCTGCTATAGATTGTGTGGTGGCAGCAGCGGTTTTTGTTTCCTGCTTCGCAACTTTGTGACCCTGAGGTCGCCCACCCGATGCAACATCATCTGAATCTGGTGCTGCACCTTCGGCAGGAGGGTCGTCACCTTGACGAGTAAAGATCCACAGAGGCTCATTGCGTAGGACCCTCCAACAAGGCAGTATTTTAAAAGGCTTGGTTGGTGTCACGCCACCAGCCGCTGAACTACAGAGCCTCTGTGACTCGCCCTACTTTGCGCCAAAGTCTATGTGGACCAATATCCGCGAAGAAACGAACCGCTATCGCTCGCAGCAGACGCTCCCAAGTGCCCAGATGATGCATGCAAAGCCGAAAGAACATCGAGGAATGTCTACAGAAACTGTGAAGCAAATAAGGCGCCGACTTCGATTGAAGCTAGTGTATGAGATTCACGAAATTCTCCATGTGATGGGGCTTCTAGTAGCGCACATACTGTGCCCGCCACAACGACGATTTGCTCAACACTGGTCCATGATTCATGATGGTGCTGTTCCTGCTGGGACCTTCGGTAAATATATGCCACGAAGTCGCTGTCAAGACATTCTACGAGATCTCCATTTCGTGGATAATAAAGGTGACCCGACACGAGCCAAGTTTAGGAAGTTACGAGCAGTTGCCGACAAGATTCATGAGCGTTTCCTTGCCGGATGGATATTGCCTGCAGTATTTTCAATTTTGATGAGGAAGTTACTACTTTGGAACTGACCTCGTAATTTAATGTTCTCACTTTGGAGATTCGATATTAACGTTGGTAAGATGAAGGCTAGCGAAGGTCAGGCCGACACATTCGGCCATAAGACCGGAGCTGCAGCGGTGATCCGCAATTTAAAGATCGTACTAGTAAATGATCACCGAGAATTTCACGCAGTCACCATCGAGCGCTTCTATTCGTCAATTCCGCTGGCCATTGAGTTGCTGTCAATGCACGTGTACGTCATCGGAACGATAATGACTGAGCGCCTCGGGTTCGCTCTCTGACTGTGCCAAGTATGATCGCGTTTCACTGGTGGGACCGTAAACCAGTCCACTACCTATGTACAGGATCTGTGGAAAGGAGGAACAGTACAGCATCCTCGTGAACTCGTGGTTCTCGAGTATGATTGGCCAAGGTCACTCAGAAGACAGTCTGTGAATGGTACGCCACTTGCCGCGTGCTGCGCTCTAAGGAGCTTTTGAACGGCGAGTTCAAGGTAAGTAAATAATAAAGAATGAAAGAAGTTGGAGCTACTTGCTCCGTACTAACATGTACAAGGGCTATCCCCTGTGGTGTAAAAGTAGCTTGGAATCAACTGTACTTACCTGACACGCTCTATGTGCCTGTCCTTCAATCGAACAATCTGTAGTTGCGCGGTATAACATCTCATCGACGTAATTCTGTATGGACTACCGTTGGTTCCATCTAGCCGGATGATGCTGACGCGACCTTGCTATTGCAACAGTCAGGAAGAACCACGGTGACCTTGGCGGCGTCCGCATCCACATTCACAAGCCGAACGTAGCTAAACTCATTAAGGTCTGCGTATACCCAACAAGGCGAGGGTGTTGGCAGAGATTCGACGAAGGACCATCCTAGACGCGACGAAAGCAGCGACGGTAGATGAACTGGTTTCAGAACTTTGGAGCTTGTTGCGGAAAGCAAAATGGGTGCAATGTATCGCTGTCGCTCCTTCCTACCCAACCATAGTGCTCCTATACCTCAGATTCTTACCGCCAATCGGAAAACAGATCGGATCATCCTAACGGATGATCTCCATTTTTAAAGCGTTTCGTGTATAGTGGTTTATACAATTTTTCTTTTTTAGAAGCCGTATCTGTTTAGGTGGGTTTAAAATAAAATCAGAAGTAGTTTTGTGCAGTCGTGATTGCCAAGATTGTTCGTCCCTTTTTTTGCCAGATATTCTGCAATGGTTTAAGTTGTGCTTCTTTTCCCATCGATCAACAACACTTCTTTTCTATCTACGGTAACTGCAATCCATGAATTTGGCTCTCTGCTACCTTCGAGTTTCGTAAATACTACCGAGATGGACCCGGATTGGTAATTCACGACACATTCTGATTACAAAGCTCACCATGAGTCCTTGGACGCCGAATCCTGTCGACAGTGGCGGCAAACAGTCGATTGGACTACCCCCGATTCCGCTCAGATTTATTCGCGGTGGTGACGCAGGACTCATCGAGCGACTCGGGATCCCAGGCGTTGGGTGAGAAAGTACGTGAGGCCAGTGATCAAGACAATCAACTAGATCTTGACGTCTTAACGACACCGTCGCCCAGATCAACGGATACCAGAACACGAAGGCACGTCAGTCTTCGGGTAAGATCTTATTTAGATGGAGTGCAGAGGCATGGCAGCTTTCAGCCTAGAGACTGAACGATTTACCAACTTCGTACCTCATAGGTGTGGCTCTTAACCACAAGTCGACAACGATTTTTTGACGTGGTCCAAGGAACGCAGGCGGAAACGGTAAGCGATACGAAATCTTTCTCATACTCCAGAGCGAATTTGGGATGTGGTGCGTGATCAATTTTTCAACAGAACCGATAATGCTGCCATCGTAGGTTTGACACGTCGCCAAGTTCATCAACGAGTGTATCGCACGCAACGTAAACATTTAACTGGAAACATTGGCGGTGAAAGCAGCGCCATGATTATAGGTTTCTGGGACGATGCTGTTTTTTTTCTCGAATTTCTTCTCTCGATAAATAGATTGAGATCGCCTACAGCGCATTGTGGGATGAGTAAATCCTCGACTACTCGAACTACTGTGTTATCCTGGTTCTCAAATTTTCGTGAATGACTGTGTGCCAAGAAGCTTCTCGCAACGCGTCATCCTGATGGTGGACGGCGCGGCCAGCGGTGTGTAGGTCGAAACGACCCCTGGCTACCGGAACTTGATGACCTTCATGAATAAGTGCACTGGTAATCGCATTCAACCCTCCAACGTGGTTTGCGATTTCGAGTCTGCTCTAATGGATTAAGTGGCAGCTTGTAGAAAAAAATTAGCTGCTTGTTTCACTTCAAACTAGCATTGCGGCGGCAGGTGTTGAAGCTTCGGATCACGAGAAACGAAGTTGCTATCGCAATGGAAGTCGGGGTGGTTGATTTGCTAGCTGTAGTGGAGTGGTACCTGTTCAAGTTAATAAAAAAAAGAAGGAATCGGTTATGTCATCAACCTGAATAAGGCACGTTATCAGGATAACGATATCGCGTACTCGTCCAGATAATGAGATGTTTTCTAAAAAAATATTTCCGACGAACCAGGATAAAGTTTTATCCAGTCAACATCTAGAATGTTTACGGAATGATTCTTAGCGTAGTCAGCCAAAAAAACAACCCACTCGCCATCTCATGTTTTAACCCGAACGTCCTCGCCTTCGTTTCGACAATTGATTCACTCTCTCGGCGCTATAAGCAACAGTTGAATGATATATATCATCGTCGCGCTGAAGCTCTACTTCATAGAGCCATAATGCTTCCAGCGGAAGTAAAGTTGTTGCCATGTCCTATCCAGAATCTGAGAATTGCTGCAGCTTCTAATACGTGCCGTGTTCCTAGGACAGTACCCTCAGACGGCAGATCAACTTGCAGGGGGAGTGCTACTCGTGACGGAAGATCTACTCGCGTGAAAGACCTATGAGAGGAGAAAAGTCAACGCGTGGTGAAAGATCAACACCTGGTGGAAATGGTCGTGGTAGTCGAGGTGGATGTGCAACCAGAGAGCGCACTGGATAAGGGGATGATTCAGTTCGCGTAGACACGCTTATAATCTCCACGAGTGTTTGAGATTATAAGCCGTTTGCACTTTATTTTACGTTTAAAAATGCATTGATCTTTACTGAGTTCATCTGCGGTTTCCCGAATATTAGGCGAATTAATTAAAAATGTATTGTCGTTTTCAGCAAAATTTCCCAAACTGGGTCGATTCGCGACCCTTTGGTCGAACAGACGGACAATCGACCAAAATGAGATCTTCGTTGCTTCACTCTCACATCCAAGGCTATCAGTGTTGTGTAAGATGGAAGCTGCGGTCACGTCGCAACACGCGCACCAGTTTTACACTGTTTGTACGGATACTACAACCTTGGTTACTCAAAAAAGGAGCTCGCTCGCGTTTACAGCAAGGATCTGAAGACAATTAGCAAATGGATTCGCGTCTATGAATCCACAGGGACATACCAACGAGCAACGCGCTCGGCTGACAAGAAATTTACGAAGTCTCAGCGCACATGGCTTTATCAATATTATCAACAACACCCCTTTCCTTATCTCGACGATGCTCGTGATGCGGTCATTCTTAAACATCGCACTAGCATATCTACCTCATCTGTTTGGAGAATTATCCATGAATTCAGCCCTACTTGGAAAGTTTTGGAGCGTCGAGCATTCACGTCATAGAGTCCGAAATTTTCGGTTTTGTTGAAGAGTTAAGACGTGCGATTGGACACACTACAACATTAGGGGGTTTCAAAATTGGCAAATCGTCATTTTGAAATCGAACGCTATTTGACGAGGTACCGCGGTCCAAAATCGTATGAGGTACTTGCCCAAATCAGCGCTACATTCCCTCCAAAACCCACCCGATTCCCTCGTGCGTTCAGTTCATTCGGGAATTCGCCTTCATGGAAGCCAAGGGAGTGAAGAATCCTACTAAAGCGGGCGAGGAGGCGCAAAACCCGCATCTGTGGCCTGAAGATCTGTATGTCATAGTCGCGTGGCTCGAGCACACCCCAAACTTTGAAAAATGTTTTGGTACGACTGGCAATACGCCGGTAATAATGTCTGCAAGAATGGGTAAGCAGAGTCAGCTAAAAGATACTCGCCTCCAGAAAAAACCGATGGCTTTCGCGGTAAATATTCATCCGCTTAAACACATTTGAATCGGCGCATGAACCTGGACATCCACAATGAACCGCAATAATTCTCTTATCACTGTCACAAACAACCTGAAGTGACAATGAGTATCTACAAAGGAAGCCAGGTATTAGTATTCTATTTAGCTCCGTACACGAACATGGTAATTACCTTTTTTCTGTCTCAGTAGCTGCTTCCATCAATCGCGGGGCGTTGGGCAAGGGGAAGTGTTGTTCCATCGATAAACCCAATACAACCCGGGAAGCCTTCAGATGTCATCACCGCTAAAATTTCCTATCGCCTAGATCGCGACGGCCATGAGATCCACTGAGGGCGCACAGCTTTGAGAGCTACTAAGACTCGAGTAGTATAGACGACGACCGATCCAGCAGCGATATTAAATTTCCTGTGAAATTCTCCAACACTGGCTGTATATCCATTTGCACCGAGACGTGCAAGTGCAACGGCAAGCTGCACGCACACCGGTCGCTGTTTATGTGGCCCAGTCGTGCCTTCTGGGTGGAAAACGCCATTACCACTTATATAGTCATGCCGAGCAGCAAATGACAACTTGGAAATCCGTGTCACCTGCCGAAAATCCTTCTCAGGAAGTGCAATAAGCTCATAAAACTTGTCTCCTCGATGTGGAGCTCCAACGCGATCGTACAAATACCTACTAGAAGCAACAGCTAAAAGGGATACCCATAGCACTTCCATCTCGTCATCTTCATCATCGATAATTATGGCGACAGCGCAGGCTGCATCCAGGTCGCGCAGGAGCTCGCGCCGCTCGGACGTGTAGGGCATTGTGGGGGGAGGAAAAATCGAAATGATTTGAGGATTCCAAATCGAGCTGCGTCGACGCAGCTTGATTTGCACAAGGAAATCAAACGCTGGGAAGGGTCGAAATCAGAGTAGTACACCGGCCAAATCGATCTCGATTTTGCAAACATTGACCGGACAAAAACACATGCCGATTTGCCAATTTTGAAACCCCCTATTGTGTTTCTTGATGAAGTCTTATTTGATAATCGAGGTATGATTAGGCGACGTGGCTATTCAATGCGAGGTAAGACCATAGCAATTCGCGGTGATCACAACAGGAAGGCATTCGCAGGAGTGAACGGCATTATTGATTATTATGATACTGAAGGTACATTTGACCGAGTGGCGTTTGTGAAATGTTATCAAACGTGTGCATATTCAAAGCAGGGAAATGATCGTCTATCTCCTGGCCCAAATTCTGTTTGGATTTTAGATGGTGCTGCCATTCACTGTCATCCTGAAATAGTCACTTCATCAGAAGTCTTGGAGTTTTTCCGATTTTTTTTACCTGTGTATTGTCCCTTTTTCAATCCCATCGAATATTTATTTGGATACATCAAGAAATCCTTTCGAAGGCATTACGTTGAAGGGAGCGCTAAAAAGCTGACACCATTCATTGCCGAGCCTTTCACGCACTTTAAGCCTTATGATATGACGAAGGCGTTTGAACACTTGGCTGGTCTGTACAGGTCCCCTTCAATCCAGTACGACAACGAGCGAAGGACACTAGAGTCTACATGCAACGAACTTTAGACTGCTCAACAACCACTGACATAGATCAAGACAATTTAGATTTCGTTGCTAGGCCTCACTAAGATAAAACTATTCGTGATCAA
This sequence comes from Phytophthora meadii, assembly GCA_032432875.1. NCBI lineage: Eukaryota > Oomycota > Peronosporomycetes > Peronosporales > Peronosporaceae > Phytophthora > Phytophthora meadii. The sequence continues at coordinate 222,446 of JAUMGV010000075.1, read as the reverse complement.
TGTCGGCAATATTTTCCATCCGTTCAAGTGGATTTAGCACGTCTCGAGGTGGCAGTACGTTGTCTATAAATCATTTAATAACAGCTTTTCGGGATTCCAAGCAGTTGGCATTTTCTTTTAATCGAGCTCCGAATGCCTCCCAATCTTGCAGAAGTTGATTATTAGCTGCGATTGCAGCGTTCACACAATCCAACGCTAGACCTGCAGAGCGAGACATTCCAGAGATCTGTTGCTCAAGTCTCGGCTCAGATGCGCTCAAAAGTCTAGCAACAAATTCAGGTGGAGGAGCTTCGACTGCAGAATCCCAGGTGTAGCGGTTTAGATTCCGAATAATATGGATAGACCAAGGTCTCCATACAACAGCATCGCCTTGAACAGTTGAGTCCCATCTCTGCCGTAGTCGTTTGACAATTTCCTGCAGAACAGATTCACTAGCTGCACCAGATCGATCGGTATTTTGTGGATCGATGCAACTCTGTTTGAAAGTATCCAGTGCTGGGAGTGTAGTAATGGCAACTCCATAATCGTATAGCATCAGTTTTACTGCATCTCCACGAACGCTGCTGAGCCAAAAATTCCACGCGTGCTCTGTTTTCGTGCTGTCAACAAGGTGGCGCATAGCTTTGAACTGCATCATTTGCCACCATTCACTCAGATCGGGATCACTAACAGACCACGTGCCTTGCGATTTTATAGCTCTCTCCTTCAATCCATGAGCATTGTTTTCAGCCGTGCCTGGTGGCGACGTGAAGAGCGGCGAATCTTGTGCCAGTTTGATGGCTCTCGGGACTCAGCTCTTCATGCAGAGACCTGTTCGCACGTGAGCAAGGAGAATAAGGATGAACTCGCTGCGAAACGCGTCTGCTACGCGCATCCTTTCGCTGCGGCGAGAGGTCTGTCGTGTCGCCGCGTCCAACCATGTCTTCGCTTGTAGTGCTATCCACGATCACCATTGCTATGAGATGAAACACTGAACAAGGATGAAATCGAGTCCTTTCGATAGGTCTGGCGAATAGGCGGCGGTTCGCCTCAGGTCGATTCAATGAACCGCCCCGGGGAAATTCGAATGAAATCAACAATACTTGATGGACACCTATAAATATTTTAGTTAAAGAAAAATAAATTCAAAAAAATCAAATAGATATTTACCTAAAGTATCGAAAAATAATGTAGTTATAACAGAAACAAACCGTTTAACAAAACCTGGAAAACGTTTATACCACCTAGGCTATAGAGAGGAGCACTTTACTGTTCATTCGGATTCGCTTAGTCAACCCAAAAAAAATAATCTTGAAGCCTCGTGTAGCATTTTGGTCTAACTCATTGAAATGATCCGTGATAATGATGTGAATCACACACATCTTTCTTGGCATCGCGTGACTGCCCGCAAGGACGAAAAAATGGCGCAACGCATACACTTTGCATCAAGAACCATGAGTCCCATTAACTTAATCAAAATTCCCAGTGACTTTTTTTTCTGAATCATATTAACTCGTTGATTCCCAACGTATAAGATATGACTTAACAAAATCGTACGTCGTAAGGTACCACGAAAATTGTCGAACAATAAAAAATGGCTCGGAAACAGAAATCCAATACTTTAATCAAGTAATTTTTTCTCTCGCCCAAAGCATAAAATGATGGCGGTGTTTCGGTCAATTACAGAAATCGGACAGGGATAGGTTATGTAACGGCATGGCGCCCGTGAAGATCGTTCATTCCAGAATTTCCTCCATGGCGCGCATCCGATCCACTGGCCGACTGAAACCTGCCGTTTCCCCTCACGATGTCGGCTTCCTACACCTCTGGAGGCAACTACGATAGGCGGGATAAAGCTCTAGACGTCCCAAGGACCTCGAGATCGACTGCTGGCGTGAAAGCAAATGGCACAGTTGGAGCTGACATCTTCGTTGGTGAGGCTGCTGTAGTAGCCTACGTCATTGACTCTAGATTGCTGGCGACTGCCAACGAGGTGATGCAAAGCGGGAATTACTACTAAACTAATCAATGCACCGGGATGAAACGGCTGAAGAGAACGATAGCAAACGTGAGGACGAGATGCAGCATGATGAAGACGATGAAACTGGAGAAATGATTGAGGACGTGGGGCGAGCATCGCAGATCAACACCACCGTGGGGTTGTCCCAGCGCACCATAGATGCCATGTTTGGCTCGCCATCGCCCCGTGAAGAGGAGTTATCACAAGAAGCAGTACCTCGTGCGTTCGATCTTTCGCAAGGTGGCTGCCAGGGTGAATTGTCTGAGCCGGATGTACTGGAAGGAGAGATTCGATTGCAGCACACGTCGGGTGCTTCAGGAGCCCAAAGTACGGAATCAGATGCACCTGTGGCCAGACGACTACGCTCACGGCGAGAGATCAAGCGCGATGTGAATTTTGTGGAGGGGGATGAGAACCTGGATGGTTACGAGCAGTTGCGGTCGCGTAAAAGCGACGGCAACGCGATAGCCGACACTGCTGAAGATAATGTGGAACCAAGTGGCATCGGTAAGGTCGAAGATGCCATTTCAGACACAGATACTCTTGAGCTGGGTGATGGCTTTGCTTAACATAAGGAGCAATGCGGAACTAGGCCGAAAAGCCCTAGCAAGAAGACAAGACGCGCTTCGGTCAATATGTTGGACCCAGCCTTCATCGAGCTTTGAATTTGCCGATGGATACCCCGGCCTTGCAGCTGAAGAAGCACGTTCGATCCTCCATTCTCATGTAGACCTGCTGCGCATCCTGAATCTGGTCCTCGAAACTTGCTCCTGAACGTCGCTCGACCTTGCCCTTCGCCGATGCAAACATCTTGCACTGGCTGGAGATCTTCGACCACTTGCACTCCAGTGAACGCATCTCCCGTGTCACGAATCCAACTGGACGTGCTGCCGTATAATCCTCTTGAATCCGCTTCCAGAAGGCAGCAGCTGTCTGGCCGGTTCCAGTCCTGGGGTCCTCGCTAATATTCAGATAAAACATGCAAATTTGGACTTCTTCGTCCTCACCCAACTGCGGTCCTCGTGGCATCGTGGTGCAGTGCGGGTTTGCACCCAAATCTTTTGTGCCTCGAGGAGTTCTGTATAGCGCGAGACTCGCTATTCGAGGCAGGGACTCGCTATTAGGGGGCAAAACTGGCGAGTGGACGCGTCTTTTGGTGAGGAATCGTAGCGATTTTGGCGATAGCGAGGCTCCGGTGCGAGATAAAATACTGTCCTTCGAAATTTTCTCGCTAAATTGCTTTGGTGTTAAAGATAGCGCGTTCGGGTGGAGATGCTCTAAAATGAGCATCACAGATTTTTCAGAACGAAACACACTTCGTCCAGCACCAGCCGATACTTGTCGGACTGACGTCAGCAGTGCCCAACGCAGTCTGAAGATATTCAACCAAGCATTTTTCGCAGACTCATATTACGGAGCGATTAGAAAAAAACGGACTGGCACTGGAGCCGAAGGAAGAATGACTGGTCGGCAACGGAGCCACCGACGCGTTTCTAAGGACGCTCGTTGTCAGAAAGCTCGCGTTTCGTACGCGGCTAGTATAATGTCGCTCCTCACTCGCCTCGCAGAACAAATACTTCTTTTACTAATTGTAAAGATTACTCGTCACTAGTGCTATCGGCTTCGTCAATTTATCTGCTATCGTTTATCAGGTCACTGTCACGATCACATTCTTTATCAACCGTATCGCGTCAGTTACATCTGCACTCAACCGCTGTTTACGACGGGCATAATCGCTTGACTAAAACTGAATCTCCGTCGGTGACCAGTGTGCAAGTACTACTGATTTTCCATCCGAGGTGTAGTAGAGGTTACTTATAGTACAGTAATGCTCGTTCTTATCCAACTTCATTACGTTTGCTTCTCGACTTGCTGTGTTTTCATCGGTTGAGATGGCTCCATGATTATCTATGTTGACGATGTCTTGAATGGCTGTGTCGGTAATATTGTACTGAATGCTTGTTTTGGCGGTATCATTTTGACGTCCGTGCTGGAAGCATCTTTTTGAATTATTGTATCGGCGTTTTTAATTTTGAACTTCTTTTAATTTTGAACTTCTGTTTTGGAGACTGTGTGTTGAACGTGTGTGTTGGGTTGGGCTCTAACAGTGCTGGCAGTGTCACGGCATTTTCGGACACAACTAGTTGTAGCGGTGGGTTAATGACGTGATCACTAGGAACTCACGGGGCACACATTTAAAAGCACTCTCGATGCATTTCCTGTTGTTTATACCCGTTTTATTGCGCTTACAAATGGGGATTAGCTAATCAAAAGCTTCATATCCAGGCGAGACGAGAACTTTACCCCTGTATTGAACGAGTTGTTGACAACCTACGGTACAGCGCTCTTCTCATCGTCATCTTCTACCTAGTTGTTGGAACGGACTTTCACTATGCAGCGACGAAACTTGTTTGCGTCCGGCTGCAGCTGGAACATCGAGTCCCTCAAAACATTCACGTCCGTACCAAACCACCGACCGCTCGTAACAGGGAACCAATATTGAACGGCATTAGTAAACTCCTCAATCGTGAGCACTTAGCTTTGGGGATTTAGTACGAAGCTTCCCCCTGACCCCACAAGCGCCGCCTACGTTTGCTCTAATCCTGACCAAAAGGGTAGATACCAGACTCAAGTTCTGTAAAAACCATACATTGATCAAAGTCAGTTGGGCGGTCAAATCCAATGGTCAAGAGGAAGAGATGATGCAGCGCAAGCTAATGTCACTCAGAGAGTAAAATTGAAACTATACATCAATAATATACAATTCGACTCCTAGATGGACGCCATCTATCGATTCATCTGCTGCTTCAAGGCGCGCCTGGGGGGAGAGACCCCTCTTAACAAATCTGAGTTACTACTACTGGTACAGCACTATAACATCGACTATACCATCATGAGTCGAGAGAGTGGTGAAGAGATCAATGACATGCCAATTGGGGGCTATGACGCGAAGCATTATACCATCGAACTCGAAGGCGCCACGCTCCGATATGTGAGAAGGACTTCGTTTTGTGCCTATGTACTCGGCTTATGGTTCATTGTACTAACGCTACTGATCGCGAAGACAGATATGCTTTGCACTATCATGCAGCTGAAAAATGAAGATCAATGTAATATGGCGTACAAAGTGTTCAAGGCTAAAACTGTTATAGCCCTTGCAGTAGTGCTGCTGATAACAAGATGGGAGCTGTGTTGCCTGATTTTTAGAACGAGAAGTATAAGAACGAGCGCGTGGAAGCTGTTACCAAGGCGGAGTAGGCAAAACTAGATCGTAAGCATGCAGAAGCGAAATAGGAACGCCAGAATCTACTATGCACTTGCTACCACTAATGCACAACTGGTTACGCTTGACGCACTTGCTACCACTAATGCACAACTGGTTACGTTCAGTGGAGATGGCGAGACTACTACTGATGCGTTCAAGCGCCGCAAAGTCGCGGATAGCCATCACGAGGTACAAGAAACATTGACCCAGAAGCTCAAAACAGCAATCTATCATACATTGGATGACTATACCCGCCCTTATGATTCATGGGAGCATCAGCGCCAATTGGAGCACCTACCATCGACTCCTACCATGTTGGAGACCATCAAGTAGATGGTTGCTGCTTTTTTATGTTTTGAGCGTGAAATCACATAAAGCAATTCAAAACCCATCGCTGCCGAGTTTGTAAACTCCACAAGGGTGATGTAGTGACTTGGCTCGCTGGGGATCTGTCCATTACTGCAGCGACTGATCCAGCTTACACGATCGCAGTGGGCAACTACTTCCTGAATGGGATACATGAACCGTTCCCATTCGACGGGCTTGGGACCTTCATCTATCGAAGAAAGACGCGATCCAAAGCGTAAGAATTGCGAGTTCGTTTGCTACGGGCATGGGGGCCATCAGGTCTATGTCGAAATGACAAAGGACATACAAGAAGGTGGAGAGCTATACACGACCTATGGGTGCGGGTATCGCATCGCAAAGTAGCTCCACTGCGATTTTTCATTTTTGCATGATGCTAATATAACACCCCTGCTCAACAGTGCTAGCCACTCCACCTGCGATCATCATGGACTACAAAGGAGTGCTCAGTGCATCGAGGCTCAAGAAGAGTAACAATTTAACTCAATGATTGATAGTCATCACGATGCATGGATGTCTCGGGTGGAGATGAAAGTACCAATCAACTTCAGACGTGTTGATGAATCAGTCAGCAATGATGTGCTACAGACCGCGATCTATTACAATGCTGAAAATTTCCCAATCGAAAGCCGATTCATGTGCTTGGGTGATAGTTCCGGGGGGTCTGGGTGTGTGAGTGATGCTGCTGTGTTTTATTATCCCCCGTGAAGGAGCCGCCATTGTCAACATATTCTGGCGCGATATGAACTGAGGTGAGGGGACGAGAACGAAGAAGGCTAGTGGTGAGTTGAAGGTGCTGGTTGAAGTGCTATTTGGTGGTGCGTTATACGAAAGAGCTGCTGGACGATTGAATAATGAACACTGTATTAGCACGCGCAACCAACGCTTCATCTCCGTTTCCAGCATCGGGTGCGGATTTTTTTCAAGCAAAAAAAGGTTTTTTACCAAGCAACCCCGTTTCATGGTGACTTTTCAATCAAATCGGATGGTTCGCAAGCAGCTATGCGAACTTAAGGATTCAGACAAGAAGTTACAAAACAGAAGTTACAAAACGATCTTCTCCAGGAATACAAGCACATAAGAGCAGTCCACTACTAAACCAAAAGTGCAGTACACATCTCGTTGCTACATTGACTAAGTCGCCTTCGCGGTTCCTGAATTGGACCGTCGTCAAAGAGTTTTCGACGGATGGTGGCATTCAAGGTACCATTGCCTCTTGGTCGAATCGTAAGGGTAGATACGTGTGGAGAATCGAGTTTACAGGGAGGGAGGCGGAGGTCATACCAGTGGAGGAGCTTGCTCAAATGATCTCGTATACGCATGCTACGGGTGGAACCTTCACGCACTCAGGGAAGCAGCGAGAGATTTATTTATTGATTACTTAAATTTGCTTGGCTTACTTTTTTGCTTGAAAAACCACTTCGATTTCTGTTTGCTTGCGAACCATCCGGCATTTGCTCGAAAAAAATATTTTTCCTCCAGCATCACGTAGAGAACAGCCTTTAAACGTCCCGTACAACAGGAAGCGGAAGGTCGAGACGATTGAAGCAAGCATGACTATGAATGAACTCGCACTTGGTCCATGACGACAACAAGGAACAAAGGCAATCCTTTTTGGACTCGTAGACACGGCAATAGTGAACGCCTTCGTTGTCTTTCGTGAGGCACAAAAGGCGACAGCACGGCGTCTCCTTCCATCACCTATCACGCTCTACGCGCATGGCTGCGATTCTTTGACCATGCTGCCCGCGAAGTGCAACAAGTCCTCAACGATCAACATGGTGTTCCCCACCGCTTTGGCCAACGATCACCGCTTCAACGGAAGGTGTGATTTTTCTAGCCACTTCTAAAAACCCGCAAACACGTTTTTTACGTAGCAACGTGTTTGCCTCCAAGCCTTTCTCAACCTTCGAAAAACACGTGTGGGTATTACAACCCTTAATAACCAGCGCTGTATCACTGACAATCGTACCCGTTTACCCTGAGAAAATATAAGAAACACAGTGAATTCCGTGAAAAGCACAATGAATGCTTACTGAACACAGCACAAGAGCCAGGCGGTCGCCATGGCATAAACGCGCGGCGGCGCGGCCAGTCGCCACACTGTGGGCCCCACAGCACATTCAGGCATTTTGCAAAAGAGGATCGCGCGGGGCGAGGCGCCAGCGTGCGCTCGGTGGGGTGTTCGTGCGGGATGAGGGGAGCTGGAGTGAATGGCGCGGGGCAAGTGGAGGGGCCAATAGCCCACGCGGTATGCAGCTTTACACCGCACGTACTAGCTGGGCACTCCGCATCACGCAGACGCATTAGCTGGGCACTTCGTATCACGCAGCTCTCATCGCATGCATTTACAGGGCACGCTTCTACGGCAGCTCGCATTGCACGCTTTTGCTGGACACGTTAGCACCGCATCACGTAGCTCGAATCGCACGCAGTAGCTGGGGTACACGCAGCATACAGGTAAAAGGATGAGACATCGTACTGCCTACAGGGTAAGCGACTCAAAGTTTTGGCTGAATTGTTTAACTACTAACTGGTGCTAGTTGTTGTTGCTCATAGCTACTCCCTTTCTAGCGCGTGTCCGAGACGTGGAGGTCTTCCAGCTGCTGTCGGCGTGAGGCCAACGCCATGCGAGCTCGGCTTTGACATGCGACGGCGGTTGAAGAGCACCTCCTCGCCTTTGCCATTAAGGACCGCACTCCTTTGCATGGCGAACAGTAGGTGTACACAGCTCGCGTACTTGTAGAAGTACCCACATGGACACGTGCGGTTCTGCATATCAACAGGCCACCCTGTAGCAGGTTGGTGCTCCGATTCTAGCCTTGCCATGTTTGCGCTGATTTGAGCTGACACTTGTATGTGCTCGCTGTACCTCTTTGTAGCAGCATTGTACACTCGCAGCGGTGGAGTGTAGACAACGTTGACTATGTTTGCGCTTGTGCCCAGCAAGAATTCAACACCCATGCGTGGCGGTGTGTATTCGCGGATGAGCTGCTGGCGTCGTAGCGCCTTGACGCGACTCAGCTCCTTGGATGGAGCCGGGGTAGTAGCGAATCGGCGAACGTCAATAGAGTGTTGACGGCAACAAGCCTGTAGCTGCTGCAGCAGCTATCCCATTTTCAGTAGTCGGTGCACAGTGTAGTCGCGCTTTAACGCCCGGTTGAATTGCTCAACCGGGTTGTTGGTTGTTGCGAACCCGGGCGCGGTGAGATAGCACTGCCAGTTGCTGAAACGCCTACTTAGCCAAACACGAGTGAAGTACTCGCTGAAGCTCTGGAGAGCTGGGGTTTCTTCCCATCGGAAATGAGATGCCGAGCGAACAGCGGCAAAGTCTTGGACATCACGCGTGCAATGCATGTCGTAGACGTCACGTAGCACAGCATCGCTGTGTTCCTTCGACAAACCTTTCGTGCGCTCCACAACTTTTGCAAGCAAGTGGTAGAAGCACATTAGATGTGTGTACGAACAATCTACTCCAAAGACTGCAGCAGCAGCGTTGAACTGTGCACTATCCGCGTCGCCCATGAAATTTGCCACACGCAGCGGCTGACCAACAACTCTGCTGTAAACGCAGCGGAGAGATGCGAATGCGTTCGTGAAGTGCGGTTCTTGCTGCTGTGATGTTACGAACAGAGCAAGGAGGTGGAATTGGCGATCAGCGTCGGTAATTCCACAAACCAAAACTGGATAACCGACTTGGTTGGTTTTGTAGGTAGCATCGACATCGAAAATGAAGGATGCGGGGTCTCGAGCCGCGTGACGAAGCAGCGCTTTCGTCGTAATTCCAACTAAAAACGGATTTTGGTCTGCGCCGTTTCCAACTTTGAGCTGTCCATCTTCACTCGATTGCATACCAAATGTAAACGGCTCGTGCTCTTGCTCGTTTCCATGGAATGCTTGTGCTCGTACAAGCGACCTTACGTTGTCCATGCTGTCGTTGCCGCCAAATTTGGTGCGGCGAAAGTAGCAAACGACGTTTTGCACATTTTGGAGGGACGGGAGGTCATCAGGATGCAGCGAGAACTGGGTCAACATGGCCGTTCGAATTCGAGTGGGCTTCATACCAGCCTGAGCCATCTGTTTCGCGTACACTTTCTGGGCAGGCGTGAGACTGGAGCTCCGTGGCGGTGTGGCCCTGGTCACGTGGTCTCCACTCTCGAGTAATGCCGTTGCATTGCGATCCATGCACACTAGCATTTTACCCCTCCAGGGGCACTTAGCGTAGGGCGCAGCATGCTTGCACTGAGTACAGCTGCAGTTGAGGAGCTTGTAACGCATGAGATGCGGCGTTGGGCTGGCACACAGCGTGCAGAACATTGTTTGGCTCTTCGAAATCTTGAACGATTTCAAGCACTGCAGTAAAATGATGGTGTCGCCTTCTCCTAACTCGTGGCACAGAGGAATCCAGGTTGGTCTTTGGGGCATCTTGGGGGAAAGAAGGCGTCGTAGGGCGGTGAGGGCACTGGAGGAGTTTTTCGAGTGCAGTCGAAGGAATGGTGAAGAGCCACCGCTTGCCGGTGTATATGCTGTCCTACTATTGGTCATAAATACGATTTTACCGACTTTCAATTGGTCAAAATGCGCTGTTATGCCGAGTAGTTATTCTCCAGTGTTCCCTTCCTTGATCGATGTGCAATCACCGCAAAGTGTTCTGCAACCAAAATAATTAGTGTGTCAGAACCTGCATGCATTGTGCCTGTCACTCGTTCTTGTGAAATTCACACCGTTTTGGTGTTCTTAATGTGCTGTCGTTTACCCCCCTCCCCCACTGACAACAATTTATACTACATGTTAGATCGTATATACAACATTGTTAAGATCAGACATTATTACAATTTTGTATGTGTACGAGTATTGTTTTTGAACTGCGTGATGCTGGCTTGATTTGCCTGCTTGTATTATGTAGCAACATTAATTGAGATATTTTGAGCCCTAGGAAAAGTACTGGCTAATTTCCTACACTAGTACGAACTTCAATTACCTAGATTGTCGTGTAACGCGCCCCTGGCCCGTTCACATCGCTTGCTACGTCATTGTTGTCCGCTTCAGCCACTTCAGTCCCGCTGTTGAGCCCTATGTCTCTTCTTGCCAAGTCCTCGCATCTGTATGGGAGGCTGATGTCGTTTGTTTTTCAGTCAACAAAACCTGTTCCCTTGAGCGTTTGCGTCTGAAATGCTTCACGAAGGCCTGTGCCTGACGCAATACTGGCGATTTACCTTCCGTGTAACCAAACCGAGCTAACATGTTGTTTTTTTTATCGTGTTTTTACTTAATTTTCATCAGGGTCAACGGCATGATGTACGATTTCATGTCTCTAGACTATTTTGGCCTCCAGACTTCGATAAAAAATGTCGCTCGATTTGGATGACTTGCACATCTATATATTTTGGCGTCTGGGACAAGAGTTTGAAAACTCATCACACACAAGAAATACGTATATCAGTACAAACCATAGCCACAATTTTATTTTTTAACCTACCACGTGCTTTGTGACAGAAACTGCACAAATATCTGTGCCTTAACTACCTAACATGTTGTCAAATACAACACGTTAAGGCAAGGGACATAAAGCGATGTTGTCATATACAACCGTAAGTGTTGGGGGGGGGGGGGGGGTAGTGCGTATGTTCGTTGGGGCGACGAAAGAAATTCGACAAAATAGTAAAACACCACATCCTGGTGTGGTCAACACACAGGACGTGTTCACACCACACATTGGTGGATAAGATTGCGAGGGAGGATGGGCGGGGCCAAAGACCAGTCATACCACGCGCCTATCCCGCCCGCCCGTGCGCCGCCTTCCATCCATGCTCATTCACCAACTCGCCGCCAAGCCCCAAGGACCCAAGGACATCTTCGCGGGCGCGACCTGCCTCGGCGCGCTCCACAGCACGGCGCGGCGCCCGTGAATCGGCCGCACGGACAACACGGAGGCGAACACTGGCTGTACAGTTGTGCACATGTGTTGCGTGAGCTTGTGCAGAGCGCGTTGATGGTCTTTCATGCTTTGTACCGCTGTCGCTGATGGCTCACGCAGCATACGTGCCACCGTTGTGCCAGCTTACTTGCTGCCGCATTCAAGAAGGTAGTCATAGTGGTAGTTAATGCTACAGGATTAAGCGAATACATATAAGCGAAGCTAGTGTTATTAGTTCAAACCTCTGTAACTTCCGCTTCAATAAAGCGTCGTTCAACCTGCTTGTGCACACTCGCGCTATACTTCTTTATCTCGGCAGACGTTGAATTTTTTTTTCTGCGGGCTCCAAAGTGTCCTTCCACAACGTTAGGAAAAAAGTGCGCCCATTAATAACTTCGTGGCCTACAATCTTGCGCATCTGGTACGTGGTCCTACCATATCGGTCCACACCGGCTGGCAGAACCCGCTCTGCTTCGCCGGCATTGTCGCCATGAGTAGCTGCCTCAATGAGACGGTCCTTAGTGATGCGCCCATGTGGTACCGCGTCGAGAAGCCGCTTGATTGCGTCAGCTGGGTTGGCCGAAGGGTCGCGCAAGATGAGGCAGGTGTTCTTGAGGTATCGTACCGCTGCCTCGTCAAGGCAACGCTTCCCTTGAGTTTTGAGGTGCACTTTTGCAAAACTCAAGAAAGGCTTGAACACTGTAGGTGAGGCAGGGTCGAGTTGAAGGGTTGCCATTGTGAATGGAAATGACAATCCTTAAGCCCGAGAAAGCAGCAGGCAATTGGTTTCACTTTTGTTGTAGGTTTTAGTTTATTTTTGTTAGCAGTTTCAATTCAATACAAACAGTTTGCCATGCGATGCGTATTGCAAGTTACAGCTAAAGTGCACAATCTCATCTACAGCTATTCTATGCCTACTCCGAGCTTAGTGCATGACCATTATTGCGTGGTCTGCCAGCAGCTACGGGTCTAGTTGATGGAGCTTGAGGGAGACGGCGTTTACGGGTCTGTGAACAGTTGACGAGAGCTCGCTTTCCATCGTGCCTGTGTAGATCTTGACAAATAGCACGTGGACGCACATTGCGAACTTGAAATGGTACTTGTACCCACATGATTGCGCACGGGTCTGTGAACAGTTGACGAGAGCTCGCTTTCCATCGTGCCTGTGTAGATCTTGACAAATAGCACGTGGACGCACATTGCGAACTTGAAATGGTACTTGTACCCACATGATTGCGCACAGATATCTACCTCCCAGCCACCATCAGGTTGTCCTTCGACCTCCATGCGGGCGTAGTTAGCACCCATTTGGGCGGAGACTGAGGCATTTTACTTGCTGCGCCCAATCTCAGGCAGGTACACCCGAACGCAGCCCCGTGGCACCACACGCACAATATTGGGTGTCGGCGATACCAGTAAGAACTCGATGCTTGTTGGGTATCATGTCAAGCAGAATGTTCCGCTGGCGAAAGTCGTTCACCCGCGGTCTCAGCTGTGCGTCGCCTCAGATGCTTCCTTGAACAGACGTGGCGTGACAGATTAGTTCACGCAACAACCTGCCAGCAGCTGGATAAGAGCGCCTATGTTATGTTTCGTCAGAAGGGTGTAGTCACGCTTGATCAGACGGCTGAATTGCTCGACAGGGTTGTTCGTGGTGGCGTACCCGCTGGGCGTGTGAAAGCACTGCCAGCGCCACGACTCACTTGACACTCATACGTTGTTGAAGTACGACTTGAACCCACCAGCAACTCTTCCGCCTCCCATTTGGCCAGCACAACCTTGACGTGATCGTCATACTCTTCTTGCCTTGACGCGAAGTGAAGGTTGTAAATGTCAGCAACCACGCGTTCGCACAAGTGTTGCGGTACAGCTTTTAGCTACTCATGCACCTTCTCCATCATATGGTAGAAACACATCAAGTATGTGTAGTCCAAGACAACTCCAAACACTTCATCAACAGCATTTTGCTGCGCTGCTGCTTCAGCGTCGGCCATGATATACCGTAGGAGCATCTGTTCACCGGTGACCGCGGTAAACATTCGACGAAGCGCACTCAGGGCCTTGACATACAGCTCTGACAGCCGTTGAGAAGTGATGAACATTGCCACCGGATGGAATGAGCGGCATCTGTCTGATACTCCACATACGATCACAGGATACCCAACTTGGTTCAACTTGAAGGTGGCATCCATGTTAAACACGAACGAGGCCGGATCGCGAGCTGCATTGCGCAACAGACGCTTTGTCGTCAAGCCCACCAAAAACGGGTGTTCTTCAAAGCCGTTGTCCACGTCAGGCTTGCCGTGATTTTCGCGTTACCACCCAAACGGAAATAGTTTCTTGTCGGATATCCCAGGGTCATATGCCAGGTGGGAGATTTGCTCCAAGATGTCATCAGGTTCGTATTGGTAAAATGGCCGACGAACCACTGGACATTGCGCAAGTCAGGGACAGATTCGTCCGCGATACCGAAGGGACGGGCCATAGCAGTGCGAATTCGCGCAGTCTTCATTCCTTGCGCCGCCATCTCCTGGCAAAATTCCTTCAGTCGGGGCATCAGCGTCGGCTTGACCGGATCGCGGACCTCAGTCTCGTGTATACCACGCTCCTTGAGCGACATACGGTTGAGCTCCTGGCACGTGAGCACCTTTTCAATCCAGGGACACGCGGCATACGGTGTGGCAGCCCTGGACGTTTCTGAGGAGGACCTGAGCTGCTGGTATCGCATCTTATGCGGTCTATCTAGGCCGCATGTGCCGTCACAGGGGACCCGTTGGCTCTTGGCGATGCCGAACATCTTCATGTCCTCCATCAACAGATGCGCGTCAGTGACTGCCATGTTGGTGCAGATGTTCGTCCAGTTAATTCGTGTCATGGTTGACGAACAAACTTGGAAGGGGGGGGGGGGGGGGGGGTAGGAGAGGGGGAGAGGAGTGTGTGGGCAACGTGTTTTGTTGTTGTGAGTGGAAATCTGCCCAGTGCAACAGGGCATTACGACTTACTTACTGTTGTTTCATTGGTAGATTTAGGCTTAAAACCCAACCTTGATTGGCTGCAAAATGGCTGGTGTGCAACCACCTGCGTTTGGTGACCATACTCTACAAAGGGTGATGCGTGCACACTACGTGTGAACCACACTAGCGTTGTGTGTAAACAATTGATGTGTTATGGTAAGCTTTGTGTGTCACTCCTTTATCTTGTGTGTTTTTCATGTTCTGTCAAGAAATTCGCTGTTAACAAAATTGTCAAGCGAGGGGGTCCGCCGGAGAAGATTTTTATTTTTTCTGTCCTTTCTTACGTGAGTCCTCAACCTCTCATTCTGAAACAGGAATCTATGTTTCAGTCGCTCATCCACCCTAGTTGCAGCACCAGTAACTGATCCGTTAGGGAGTTCCAAAGAGCCTTTCTGACGCTTGGGGGGGGGGGGGGGATGTACGGGGTTACACGGCGCTGCGCGCCTTGGCTACAGTTGGTGTGGTATACATCATCCAGGTCACAAGTCACAGGTCTGTGTACGACACATAGTGTTTCTCACACGTCACATATGTAGCCAGTTGTTGGCAGTTAGCTCAGAGCCACACATTGCACTTTGATTAGGATTTAGTATGCTAGATACTAAATCCGTTACATTTAGGATTAGGGCAATAAAATCAATAAAAATCAGTTTGCATTTTACATAATTAGTGTTAGTTCCCTTATTATTGGGACACTGATTGTGAGAGTCCCGTATTTAGTGGACGACTCGGTTCTTGTATAGAACCGAAGGCTAGTGCCTTGCAAGCAGGACTCTACGAGTCAACTAAACTTCCTCTGTGTCGTGCACAGCTACGCAGCTCCGCTGCAAGGGATCACGTACATGTTTGATGACGACGAATGCCTGTGGGTAGCTCCGTACCATCCGTACAAAGAGAACTCTGACGGCACCGTGCGTCACCCAAGCGTCTCGGTGGTAGTTGTGAGAGATTCTACACGAGTAGATTTGGAAGAAAAGGATGCTGTTGGTCGACGGAACCGGTCCTCGACGGGTAAAGGGCAAGCGAGGGGAAAAGACGATCTGTCGCAAAATCACCACGTACTTGCCAAAACACGGCAGAGCATCGCCGCGCGCAGAACACGGTTAGCAGTACTTTGTAGACCAGTACGTTGTCGAGAAGGCGTGCCGTGCAACGAATACCGCTGTGGTCGTAGATGGTCGCGTATGTCAACCCCACCCATCCAGCGATGACAATCACGCATCGCTGTTAGGAAGGGGTTGTCGCTTCTCCAGGTAGGTGTCGACTGCACGATTCCGTGGCAGTGCTGCTGCCTGCCGAAAGTAGATAAACAGGAAGTCGATCTCACCACCGCAGTGTTTGTAACAGGGGGAGATATTTCGCTACGGCGGCGGCAGTCTGATGCCTCGGGGCCCACGCCAGCGAGACGTGTTGCCACACGTCAAGGTGGCGCTCGCACTGTGCCTTGTAGAGCGTTCGCTCGGTGGTAACCTTCCAGTCGGCGCGATTGCTGATGCTGCCAAGGGCTTCAGGTTGCACCGTCACACCGTCAGCAAGGTGTGCGAGCGCGGACGCCACGCCCATCCCCTACATGCCGCCTCAGCGATGATGAAGTCGTGAAAAGGGTCCGCAGCACACCACTCTGCCAGCGTCAGAGCTTGCGGTCGCTCTCGGTGGCGACATGCATCCCCAAGACCACGTTAATGCGCTACTTGAAGCGAAGCATCATTCAACGACGGATCTCGCGTGTGAAGCCAACGCTCACATCCTCGCACAAGATCCGAAGGCTGTTGTGGGCCTTAGCCCACGTCGTACACAAGGTTATTGTTATTTCAATTGGTATCGATGGCACTAAGTATGTTACTGTAATATTATTTTCAGGATTGAAATCGTATCGTGTTCGTGATATGTTTGATACTGTTTGGAGAATGGTTTAATCTCTACAAGACCAACACTAAGTTTTACCTAGCGAAGAACAAACCTTGCCATACAGATCGTCCCCAAACAAGCGCTACATTGGGAAAGTGATGTTTCTGGCGGCAGTCGCTAGACCCCGCTCTGATTATGGTAAAATAAATCCTACTTTGACGGAAAGATAGGCATATGTAGGGCTCCCGAATACGGCATTGTTCACAAATAAAGCTAAAAAAAAAACATCATAAATTATTAGACGAGTAAACAAAAGAACAACGTCAAGTATTGCAATACGTCTACCACTGCAAGCAATTATGAACACCATCCCTGCATACGTGCACTCGTTAACATTCCAATAGCTGCCGTTCACACGCAAAAACAGCAGCATTTCGAGTGTGATAGGATTCAATGCTTGACGCTGCGTACCGACAGTGGCCTTGTCAAGGCTGAAGAATCGCTCAACTGTATTGGACGTTGGCGGGATTGCATGGATTAGCTTGTACTTGGTGGCCCCACTTGTTGCCAACTTACGACGCTTCTTCATCTGCTTCACGAAGGAGCTGTAAGCTCCATCATCCGCTGGATCAGCGAAAGTCTCTTCGGTTTGGACAGCTCTTGTCAGGTCGTCCGCCTTGCCGTCCAGCACTTTCACGCATGCAGCTTCAAAATGAGGCGAGAGCACAATTGCAGCTCGAGCATCTAAATAGAAAATATATTAGTACACACAGATAGCATATAAAAACCAGCATTCTTACTGATGTGCGACGCCAGCGCTGGTAGTGACTCCAATAGTCCATCGAAGTATACGCGCGCATCCAGGAGGGATACAGTGGAAGACTGCAGCTCCTTACTTACGGTCTCGACCTTTAGCAGGTCGTCCAGGAATTTGCGCAAGCGGCGATTAGCAGCTGGATCGGGCATGTAGTCGGCAAGCTCGTCGTCGTCCTTAATAAACTCTAAAAGTCGGAAGTAGCGGTGGATCATGCAAAGTGTGGTGTTCCAGCGTGTTTTCTGACTTAGAACGGGCCGCAATGGAGTTTTGAACCAACAAATATGTTTAGAATGTTAAAGTGCAATCATTGAACAAAACCCCTAAGAGAAATGGGTACCTTAGATTTGCTGATTGGTTTAAACTCTTCAACTTCGCCATCAGAGACTTGACTCTGTCTAAATCATCGGATGCTTCACGGAAAAAGTTTTGTACCGCCAGATTCAGGCGATGACTTGCACAGCCAACAAGGGGTACACTCAAGAGGTTAGCAAGGCGCTGGTTAGTGTAGCAGTTGTCTTCTACAATAAACAGGCAGTCCTTAATAGGCTTGTTGTAGTCGCGCATTAGCATCTCACGAAGAAACGTCAGGTGGGTCGCTGCAGAGTGGTCGTCCGTCGAGATGTTCACCAGCGGTGCCATGGCCAGCAGCGGGTAATGTGCAACCCCTGCCTTCTCAAAGCAGCCGAACACGGCCAGATAGTGTTCTGAGTTAAATGACCATCCGTCAATTATGAGGCCGTAATTCTTAGGCATGTCGGCCTTAATAGCCGCCTCTACGTGACGCGTCACATTCTCTACCCCACGGTACAGCGTTTCTTGGCTGATACGCTCTAAGTTAGTGTACCTTCAGCAACAACAATCTAGATTAATAAATTAAAACAATTAATCAAAAAGTAATTTTTTTCTGCATTCTCGCAAAAATGAGAGGCAAATTGCTCTTGATGATTTAGCTTATCCAGCCAAACAAGTTCAGGCTGTGCTGACGGAACCATGGTGCGAGTGTACCAGAAGCGGCTGGGGCTGCCGCATGCATGACTTCAAGATGCTGAGTCTTGACATGCTGAGCTAGGTTGCTCCATCCTGTCCGTGGCGCCTGTTGGCGCACGACCGAGCAGCGGCAGCGGTAGTAGGCAGGAACAGGCTCCTCCTGGTCGTCGAGGACCGGACAGAAGTAGAATTGAGCGATTTGTTTATTGAAAAACATTGCAATTGTAGAATGACAGTGAGGGTAATATCAACAAGGCTTGCGAGCAATTAAAAAGTCACTTCAGCCATTCATTTCAACGACTGGTCCCAAACATGTTACCGGTTATATGCGTAAATAATTTTGATATGCATTGCCTATTTGTAAATAATTGTATTAGCGAACCAAATGGCTGCAAGCAATAATTATGTTAAATTGATTGCAATTATTGTGTTACCAATTGATTTTTCGGAAACCCTGGGCATATGGCCTATTGTTGAACACACAGTCGCTCAACGCGGCTCAAAGAACCGTCCGAAAGGCTCTCCAACTACCAAGAACACATCAATGACACGACTATACCAAGATGCTCTGTGAGAAAGTCTTTCCTGAGAAATGGCCTGATAAGTGTTTATGTTGCGATCATGTTGCTGAAAGTTGCTCAAAAGATCTTATGTTGCTCATATGTTGCTCATATGTTGCTCATATGTTGCTCATATGTTGCTCAATTGTTGCAGGACGAAAGTTGAGGACTATTAAAGTACAGCAGGACAATGCCGGGACCCATGTACAAGAGGATAATGCTGACGTTGCGAAGGCAGGTCAACAGGAAGGGTGGAACATCAAGATGGTATGCCAGCCAGCACATTCCCCCGATAGGAATGTGCTGGACCTTGGCTTTTTCAACTCGCTGCAATCGTTACAGTATCAGACGCCGATGTTCAACACTGACGGCTTGATCGCTGCTGTAGAATCTGCGTTCGCTACGGTAAGGTCAAATACTCTAGACAAGTGTTTCTTAACACTACAGAAAGTGTTATGTACCGTTATCGCTTTCAAGTGAGGAAATGACTACAGTCTTCCACGTGTTCGGAAGTTCCACTTTCGCAACGGTATCTCTCCAACGTCACTACCTGTTGAAGCTGCGGTTGTTGAAGCTGGTTTCTGTCATTTAAGCCAATCACAACAAGCCTCCTAATTATTAGTTTCCGAACTTCTTACGCTGAGCTTAATTTACTGAATTATGATTGGCTAAAGTAGCTTTTCTAGATTGTGAAAAGTGATGTGAAGTTGAGATAAAACCTTATGTTGTGGCTAGGGTTGGAAATTAGGTGCCTAGAAACACTAATTAGTCCTAATTATGTATGCTAGGCGTTTTAGGCATCCTACTTATTCTATTTAGTGCCTAAAAAATAGTTTAGTTTTTTCTTCTTTTTCGTCAATTATATATGGGAAACAAAAATTATGTCATCGACACATATTTTTGCCTGCAGCTTAATGGTGTCAAGATGAAGCTTGAGGACCGCCTTAATTCTCGAGGACGCTATCACTTCCTACCGGACCTGGAGGCGGCGCGCAAGGGCGTGGATGTAGACTCGGAATAAAGAGATGCAGCGTTAGGGTCTGATTGAGAAGAACGTGTCATTCTCTGGGCCAAGTCACCTAAGACTCGAACGACGAGCGTTGTATTGGTGACGGTGCTGAGAACCACGCCACGATCAACCCGAAGAAATGCTGTTCGATATTAAGCGACTCATTGGCCGCAAGTACAATGACAAGCCGGTGGAGGCTGACAAGAAGCTGCTGCTGTACAAAATCATAAACAAGGAAGGCAAGCCGTTCATTGAGGTGGAGGTTAAGGGTGAGAAGCGCCAGTTCGTCTCCGAGGAGGTGTTAGCTATGGTGCTGGCCAATATGGACCAGATTTTGGAGGGATACATTGGCCGAGAGGTGTTTGACGCCGTCGTGATGGTGCTTGCCTACCTCAACGACGCTAACCGTCAGGCTACCAAGGATGCCGGTACCCTTACCAATCTCATTGTACGGCGTATCATTAACGAGCCTACGG
Organism: Phytophthora meadii; assembly: GCA_032432875.1. Classification (NCBI taxonomy): domain Eukaryota; phylum Oomycota; class Peronosporomycetes; order Peronosporales; family Peronosporaceae; genus Phytophthora; species Phytophthora meadii. The sequence goes on along the minus strand of JAUMGV010000075.1, from coordinate 202,188 downwards.
CTGCTGCCATTGCCTATGGTGTTGACAAGAAGGCAAAGGGCGGGAAGAACGTGCTGGCCTTCGAGCGGCGGTACTTTCTGTGGGAAGCTGCTTGTCATTGATGGCGGGTTGTTCGAGGTCCTGGTCATCAATGGTGACTCACCAGTAGTGTCAGGTGAGGGTTCGACCAGCGCTTCATGCAGTAGTTCATCAAGACGTGAAAGATGGACAAGAAGCTCGACTTCGCGTCGGACAAGCGTGCCCTGTAGGATCTCCGTGATGATGCAGAGTGTGTCAAGCGTTCCCTGCTGGTTCAGGCCCAGACTCGTCTTGAGATTGAGTCTTGGTGTCTCTGGACTGCGTCTGTTTTGAGAAGCTTAATGATGCCCTATTCAAGAAGATCATCGGCCCCTTCGAGAAGGAGATGAAGAAGGATGCCGGCCATAAGAAGTCAGAAAAATGGACGGGATTGTATAAACTAGAGGTGTTCTCTTTATTGATGAAGCAAATACTACATACATATATCTAGTATCTTGATAATACCAAACCACCTAGACAGCACTCAGTACCGATTTACTCTGGAGAATCTTCATTCCCAGGTGCATCTGGAAACGAATCAAACGTGACGAGGTCTTATCCGGTGTGATTCGTGTAGATAAAGACGAGCTTTTCCACGCGGTTTGCTGTAAAACGATTTCTTCGCTTGGAGTGACTAAAGCCGTGGATAGACCACGAACGTTCGCTTGCCGCAGACGACGTGGTGATGCAAAACAATCGCATCGCTAGTAGGCGCATGAGTTGGTATTTAGTTTGACGCGTTGTCCACAAATTCAATGGTGTATAAGACTGGAATCTTGTCTTCGCTCCAAGCCAATTTGTCGGTCGCAAATTGCGTTATCTCAGCCGAAATCTTTTGTTTTTTTTCCGGATCCGCTGAAATCATTGCAGCGGCGTCGGAAACAGCATCGTCAAGTTTGTCATCTGAAAAACAACTCGTATCTCGTTGATCGAACAGGTAACCAATTTTCATTGAAGGCGTAATGAAATCCTTCTCTCGCGACGTTATATAATGGTGCGAATTTCGTCTTGTATAAATCGGAGCTGGTGGACGCTATTGTCCAATTCTTCGTGGTAAACTTTGTTTCGCGATAGTTGTCTGAACTGCGTGAAGACCGCAGAAACAAAACTACCATCGCTCTCAAAATCCGCCAGGGATGCGTTGATAGGATGAAGTAGCAATAGCGCAGCATCGAGTTTTGACCAGAAGTTAGCATCGCTCACCAAAGTCCTTGCCTTGGTAAGCTTTTCGTATGCTTTCTTCTGTTTATAAATAGAGTCCAATGAACTGTCTTATAGAACCGCTTGGATAACGTGCTTATTTCGCTGGACACTCTTCGTGCAAGCTTCGGATGTATACCAACGCGTAGGAACTGGCAGACACAGTCTGCGGCGTGATTCAAAGCTCAATCCCTTCTGGATTTTCTCGAAGTGGTCTAGTAGTATATACCGACTGAGAATAAACTTTGACAACCACATTGCACTATCGAGAACATATTTCACAGGCTCCAACGCGAGCACGTCTTTCATAATAAGATTCATCATGTGGGCTCCACACCCGTTGCAGGTCAGATTTGGTCGGTTGTCCTTCAACACTTCCCATGCTTTCTTCATATTGTTCGCGTTGTCCGTCACGACACCACAGACTGCGCCGGGCCTCATGATCTCCTCAATCTCAGCAATAACCTCCTCAATTCGACCGGCAATATAATCCCCTGTGTGTTGATTGTCACCAGTTGCTACAGAGGACCAAAAACACAGGGCTCATCCGCGGAGATGTGATCACAAAGTTCACTATACTTTGCTTATTTGGATTGGCCCAACCATCGGAAACAACAGTCACATACGGTTCATTTTTAATTGCATCGATCACGTTCTTCTTTTCCCGTTTGTAAGTGACATCGAGAAATGGCCCCGCGAGCTTGTATCGAGAAGGTAACTTGACGTCGGATCGAAGGTGCTTAAAAAGCAACTTCATTTTAGGATCTTCAAGCACACGAAAGGATATCCCTGTCGCGTAAAATGCCATCGCCAAGTCGAGCTCAAGCTCAGCTTGGCCGTGCTCGTGCAGGCGTTTAGTATTGGGTGGGGTCTTCCGAGCTGTAGATGGTGAGCGTGGCGTCCCAAGTGACCGTCACTTTTTCGTCCTTTTGGGCGTCGACGGTGGTGAGGAGGGATCATACCTCTGCTTAATGTCGGCGTGAAAGCAACAAGAGCGTACGTGTCCTTTTAAATGTTTGCCGACTTGAACACTGCAAAATAGCTTGTTGTAATGTGGACGAAATACGTCCGGATGCTTCTTTCCATCACCTTTCGGTATCACAATCTTGAAGAGGTCCCAAATCGGAGACGTCGGCTTTCCTTTTGGCGGCATTTCGAGCAGTTCGAGTCGGGGTGGAGGGAGGGTGGTGGACGAGTAGTGCAAATAGTGTTTTTCTTTTAATGACTGAGGTCTTCGATGAAATAATCAGTTAGGAACGGATGACAGTGCAGTACATCATTGCTACCGATTCACGCAAAAATCCTACTTTGTGGACCTTGGACTAATTAGTGTCCACTAATTAGTTTTTAGTCAGTGTACTAGTAGTCATTTACAATCCTAGTTGTGGCTCGCAATCTTCGGCTTTAGGACGTGTTTACGGGTGCTTTCAATGCATAGATACATCATTAATGTTGTCCAGAAGCTCATGTAAAACCGCAATTAAATATTGCTAAAAATAAAATTGACAGAATTCCGAAATTAAACCTCATTTGTCTTCTTTACCCCCATCGAAAACCTGTGATATTTTCCTTTCTAGCTGCTGCTCACGGTAAATTAAACTATCGCTTTAAAGAGCTGACGTTCCTCTTTTCATCGATATGCGCCCCATTGGCTAACTCGTTGAAACACGATTTCTACATGTTGCACTCTGCCGTGGCCATTTTACTGTGGACCAGAGAAGTATCTTACTTCCTTTCACCTTTTGGCATACAATGCAGTAGTGTTTATGGCGCAACAGTTGTTACGATGTATCAGGCTGGAACACAGAGTGAAGGGGGGGGGGGTAATTTATCCGAGTTACACTAACTACAGCATTTAGTGTTAGTGGATGAATAGTGTTAGTTTTTATAAAGCGTTATTAACACTAATATGTGTGGGCTCTGAAAGGCAAGAAAAACTAACACTATTTTAGGTATGGCGGCAGAGAAGCTCAGACCAATGCATATGCAGCTCAAACACTTCCTAACATTCTCCAAGAGCAGCACTTCGCCACCCACAACCTTTGCAATGCCTACTGCTCACGACACGAATTATCCTGCCGCAGCAACTTACTCGTCTTAACGCGGAGATTCGCTTCTTCCCAGCCAACGCGACTCATTTGGTTCAGCCAGCAGATTCATTCATCATCTCCAAGATAAAAGACGCCTGGACTAAGCGTTGGGAAGCAAAGAAGGTGGAGATGATCAGAGCAAATGAATGGCAGAATGATATTCGGAGTGACGGTTTTTGGTCGGGCGCTCTGCGGAACCCGGGTAAATCCTTCTTCTTGAACCTCGCAGCTGATGCCGTTGAAGATGTGAACCTGCAGCGAACCAAAAAGGGCAACATCACGTACGCGCAAAAGGCGATGGTACGTTGTGGTCTTGCTACCGTAAATGGCAAGTGGAGAATTGATCAGCTAAGTGAAGAGCTTCAGTTCATCATTGCAGATCATTATGATCATTTTCAAGGCAAACCGGTTGAAGATGCTGGCCCAGCACAACTACAACCGTCTAAAGATCTTACACTAGCACAGGCTCAGACGCAAACCCTGTCTGGAGAGCGGCTAGAGGCTATTGTATAAGAATTCCTTCTTATTTATACCATCGCTAACACTAATTGTTTGTACCACAGATAGTGTTAGTTTTTAATTAGCGTTATTAACCCTTTAACTACCAGCAAATTTGAACGGGTCCTCACAGACCTGTACCACAGTCTATCAAATGAGAGTCATTTCAATTTTTATCCAATCAGTGTCGTCATCAGCTCCCATCCCCACCTCTACAATCTTATTGTGGAAATCCCCATTCATCCCTGTGTGTAACGAAGGTCTCATGGAACCCGTACGAGACGAGTTCTGCTGCTGGTGTGGCTCCACCCCGTGCGAGTGGAAAACCTACGAGGTAGATCTATGGCTGGCGGCAGGGAGGATGCGAGGCAAGCTACACAGGCGCAAGCATCGCAATCGAGTGCTGCGAGAGACGCTGAGGCGTTTCTATCTCTATTCAAAGTCAGGCGATCTACGGGGTCCAGTGCCACGCTGCGTGGGCGACAAACTGCTGGAGTACTGGCCGGACTCTCCCTAGGTAAATCAAAGTGTATTGCTAACGCTCTGGAAGTTTGAGACTCTCAACTGGTGTGATTGTTCTGTTCTTCTTCTTTCGTGTGAAGGTCACTGGATCATCCGTCGATGCCCGACAGATTGCTTCCGGGGCTGCTCGAAGCTGAGGTGAGTGCTTGAGTACGTTTCTGCTGTGGTATGCTGTGAAACATTCAACATGAAACCCCACCTCACAGTTTGTGCACCCGTACCATGACTTCGTTTTGATGTTTCGCAAGCTACAGAGATGACAGAGCAGCTTTCCGTTGCTGTGCTCGGTAGAATTCGGCGTTATCATATGAAATGATGTATCCATCCCGACGATTTCGTCTAGAGTCTCGCGTTTGCGCTTCTTCTGCTCCAGCTCGCGACGCCGCTTGTTGTTGCACTCACCTTTGGTAAGGAGGTCTGCAATTCTGCGTTTGAACTCACGTAATGAAACTCCTTTGGCTGCAGCAGGCTGAACTATTTGGAGCAGCGTTTTCGAGTTGATAATAGCAAGATCCATCATCCACGTGAATATTGTCATGCCAAGGCGCTTCTCACGTCGTCGTATTGGATTTGTACTGCGCAGTTGATCGACACGATCAACTGCGTTCATGCAGAAATTGTATGCTGCGATGACTGCTGGCGCCATGAACAATTTGCGGTGCATCATCCTATCCTCAGTCCAGCGGCGAAGCGGATACGTTCCATGACAACAGAATACTGCTTCCGATGCTGTTGGTGTGAGAACTCGAGCGGAAGGTGTAGCTTTCAGATCATTTGTGTAGAATACGACCACCTTCCGATCCTTGTACACGATGTAGCCAGCTTTTTCAGCCTGGACAATTGTCGGCTCAAACGGCGTTCGCTTTGCTTTGGCAATTCGGCGCTGTGCAGTTTGGTGGGCTTTTTGCTTTTTCTGCCAACCTGCTTCTGGTTCCACTGCAGCAATAAGTTCCCATCCACCTCTGTCACCAGCATCAACACGCTCGATTGCCGCTGCAACTTCCGGTTTGTTCCACTTATCAACCAAGTTGATGCGCACAGTCCCCAACATGTGCATCTCCCCGTCGGTAAATTTCAGCAGTGCCTGGGCAAATGTGTGACGGGTGTAAAAATTATCTGATACTACTAGCCGATGGCCGGTCGGAGAGCGCAAATTTCTCGTTTGATGGCCTACCATTGCAATCCACAGAGCTGTCGCGGAGTCATGTTCAATTGCTACATCTTCGGCGCAAAGTGTGTTGTGTAGTGCCGTTCGCAGGGTCGGAAACAAACTAGTGTAACGTTCAGCAGGAGTAGAAGCATCGTGTTGCCTGACGAATTGTCCCAAACGGAATGTACGTAAAGCGAGCTCCAACCCACAACAGCATAAAAGCGAACGCCGTACTTGTCGGGCTTAGACGGCATGTATGTCCTTGCTCGCGTCCTAGCCTTGGTTCTTACTGTCATTTCGTCGATGCTGCTTACACCAACCGGAACGGCAAACTCAGCAAACTGTTTCTGAAAATGCTCCATCACTCCTCGACACCGCCACAAAGGATCTCGTTCTTTGTCGAATGATGGTTGTTCTGGAGGATGCAGAGTAAGTGCACCTCGAATTTGCTGAAATCTGTTCCTTGACATCGTCTCAATAAATGCTGCCTGTCCTAGAAAGCGACTCTCGGACCAGAACTCAGCGATATCGTTCATCGGGCAAATGCTCATCGCGATCTCCAGACCTAAGTAGGCGTTAAACTCGCTCTCAGTGATCTTAGCGTGCCCACCGGCAAGTAGCACGTCAGACGTCCATTTCCTGAATCGTTCCTTGAATGTGGCCGTGAAAAACAGAGAGAAAATGCCGTATTCACCCTTCTTGTCGTACGCACTAGCCACTTGCTCTGCGATGGATACGTTGAGACTGCTGTTGTCACGAAGTGATGCGATGTATGCATCGCCCATACGAACTGGATCTGTGTCGCTACTGGTCTCAGCTTGTCTGGGTGTCTCTCGCAGTGTCAGCAGTTCTGCAATACCGCTACGCAGTACTTCACCGTGGTCAAAATGTACGCCGTGCTGATCCGTTTCGCTGTCTTCAGCCGTGGCTACAGCCGTGGCTGTCACCTCGTTACCAGACACGTCTTCTTCTTCGTGCTCCTCAGTTTCTACCTCCCAGTCGGACGTCAGTTCCTCGACGTTTGTGTCCGAGAGCATTGAAAGTGCTTTGGTGGTTGTGGACGTACTGGTTTTTTTTATGTGCGCGGCGGCAATAAAGGGACGCATACCTCTAAGGAGCTTATACCGTGGGTGTGGGAAAGATAGGAACTCCTGCAGATGGTTGTTAGAGGTCTACAGGGACTTCTACCGCCGTCAGTGTGAGCCCAAGGGTTTCGGGCGACAAGATATCAGCCAATAAAATCTATAGACTCGATCTGGTAGAGGTTCTTGGAGACCTCTACCGTGCGTGGTAGCTAAAGGGTTAACACTAATTTCAGTGCATAATCTTGTTGAAAGCCGGGTCAAGGTATCCAGCTTCCCGGGATCACACCGCCGTGCTGTGCAAGTTGCGAGCATACTGAAGGCGTCCCGCAGCTGGGACCGACGGAAGATGTGTAGGCTGGGCGAGCTGGGTACGCTTGCATCGCGTCCAGGGCGCTCGTTGTACATGCAGTCCTAGATACGAAGCGTTAACTGTCAATCACATCTCACTTCCAAACATTCCTCGTCAAGCACAAGTCCTCACCTCGAGAACGACCTCACTCTAATAGGTTATGAGCCCAACAACGGAGAAGACTGATGCCACGCAAGCCCAACCGCCGACCAACATCCGCGGCGACGACGACGCAGTCAGCGTCAGTTCGACTGCGGCCGATGGGATGTCGAAGCTGCTGGAGATGGTGGCTGAGCTCAAGGGGGGTGTAGGTGCTCGCCTTCAAAGGCTTGAGAACCGCCTCGTGGACGATGATCAGGCGTCGGTTGCGTCATCGGGAAGCAGCACCTTCCGTGCGTACGCGGAGGCGCGCTCCGGAGTTGGCCGTCGCATGACGATCGCGTCGCTTGAGGACGAAGTCATGCACGCCTCCGCGCGACAAAACGCTGCTGGAGGTGCTGGTGCGGCCGGCGCTGGTGGGCAGCAAGCCCAAGCGCAAGGTCAAGGTTTTGCTGCGAATGGTGGCGGATATACGCCAGGAATGATGGCGCCACGACTAAGTGTTCGCGATCTTCGCGTGGCCATCGAGCCGTTTACTGGGAAGGAATTGTACAAGGGGCTGGGTGCGGGTTTTGCTTCCTGGGGCCGACGCTTTCTGCGACAGGTCCGCATTGCTGAAGAACTGAGCAGCACGTCGTGGCCCGAAGATGTGAAGCTGGATGTGCTCGGCCGGTATCTGTCTGAAAAGGCAGGCCGCCATTTCAATAGTCAAGTGGATGCTTGGTATTTGGAGAACCCTACGCTATGGTACGCCATGGACCAGATGAATGCTGCCTTTGGGCCCAAGGTATCCAAGTCCCAAGCGCTACGATACTTCACGGCCAAAAAGGACAACTCCGTCACGTGGAATGACCACCTGCTCTTTCTGATGGCTGTTAGTGATGCAATCGGTGGCGCTAATGACTTAGTGCTAGAGAATATCGCGAAGTATGCAAGCCCGAGAGAGGACCTGCAGGCAGTACTCCTCGCCAGGTACAATCCACACAGGACGGATCATTTGCGCCAGGCTGAAGAGCTGGTGCACTTCGCGCAATTGAGTGACCACGGGAGCGCCAAAGGTACCGCGAAAGCGGCGGTCGCAGCAATTGGGGACAAGAGACGCACGCGTGCAGTGGGTGAAGGGGGCAGGCGAAAGTGCTACAGGTGTGGCCAAGTCGGTCACCTGAAGCGTAACTGTCCCAGTGAAAGAAAACCAGCGTTTCTGCTGGCGGTAGCGGAAAGTACTGAGGGATCGGATTCCTGGATTCTTGATAGCGGGTCCAGTCGCCATCTCGTGCGCCAGCCAGAGCAGCTCACGGAAGCGATAGCTATCGATGAAACCTGCCTCCGAATGGCGACAGCCTGCGGCTACGGCTAAAGGGAACTGCACGCTTCACGGTAGTGGTGGACGGTGAGCCGCGGGTTATGGAACTCCGTGACGTGTACCACGCGGACAAATTGCCATGGAACATCATTTCGTATGGAAAACTGGATGAACGTGGCTACGAGCTGCGCTACAGGAACGGGGTTCGAGCGCTTGTGCGGCGTAGCGATGGGTTTAAGGTGTTTGACGTGCACAAGGACTCAAACAACGTATTAACGGTCACGGTGGAGAACGGAGCTTCCAGCACCACTGCGGCTGCTGAGTCAAGGATCGTAGCAGCTATCTCAGAAGCGCTGGCGGTGCCACTTGATGATGTACAGGAGGGAAGTCTCTACCACTTTCATGTGCGGCTCGGTCATCTGGCCTACGATACTATCGAGAAGATAGCGGAAGATGCTGGCAGCGGTATCAGGCTCACGGACAAAGAGCGACCGGTCTGTGTGACGTGTGCACAGGGGAAGCAGCGCCGCAATAAGCAGTCGGTCAAGGACACAGGCGCTAATGCGCCGATCGATCGTGTAGGCGGGGTGATCTGCAGCGACATTAAAGGTCCGATCACTCCGCGAGACTGGCGGGGGAACAAGTATATGATCAACTTTGTTGATCACAAGTCCAGCTACTGCCGCGTGTTCTTGGCCAAGAGCAAGGACAGCGCCACTAAACAATTCGAGCACTTCCTCGCATATTTCGAGAAGCGATTCAACTGCAGCGTGCACTGCTTGCGGACGGATGGTGGAGGCGAGTACAAGGTGGTAGACCCATTCTGTAGGAGTGCGGGTGTGCGACGTCAGGTGTCCGAAGCTGACAATCAAGCCTCCAATGGAAAAGCGGAGCGGATGCACCAGACGATCATGGGCATGGTCCGCTCCATGATTTTCGGTTCGGATCTACCGTTGTGTTTCTGGGGGGACGCAGCGGAATACGCGGCTTACATCCTAAATCGCAGCCCGACCCGGAGCAATCCCGGTCGCGCGTCTCCGCTAGAACTGCTAACCGGACAAAAACCCACGGTGACCGACATTGTTGTTTTTGGGTCGTCATGCACAGCGATTCGAGACAAGAAACCGAGCGCCCTAGCTCCCCGTGCGGAGGAAGCTGTCATTATTGGCAAGAATGACGAGACCAAGGGATATCGAGTGCTGTTCAAGAAGGACCGTGTTGTTCGTACTACACAACACGTTAGGAACGTGCAAACCCTGAGCCCGGCCACAAACGCCCAACTCAAGCGTCAGTTGGATGCCGGGCGAGCCAACGGATCCAACGGGTCCGGCGATACTATCGAGCAACTTGATGATCAAGCGAGAGCGAATGACAGCCTTTATCGGCTTGACGGACATGAAGATCGGAAGGAGACACCATGTTTACCATCGTCTACGTCAAGGACCCGAAAGACGTCGCGTGGCAAGCGCGGGGGACGAGGTAACACAAAGGTCACCGAATCCGTGCTGGCGAAGGGAACGCACTCCATGGTGACTCGAAACGGTGGTTCTAAGACACCACCACGCGAGGTCATCGGCACCGTGTACCATGAAGACCCCAAGAACTGGAACGCCGCAATGAAGTCTGAGGAAAGCGACAAGTGGCGTGCAGCAGCTGAGTCTGAACTGGCATCTCTAGAAGATAACGACACCTGGGAGCTGGTGGTACGGACGAGCGAAGTGCGGCCGCTGCACACGAAATGGGTCTTCAAGACGAAGAAGGACGCTAACGGCAACGTGGAGCGGTACAAAGCTCGCTTGGTAGCTTGTGGCAACGAACAAGTACTGGGAGTCAACTACACGATGACATTCTCAGCTGTCATGGACGCTACTAACACCAAAGTGATTCTAGTATTGTCGATAATCTGGCGCGTCCCGGCCAGACACGGCGATGTACCAAATGCCTACGTGAAGGCCGAGACCGAGCCCGACATGGACATCCATTTGCACGTCCCACAACGCATGGAGGTGAACGAGAGTAAAATGCACGAAGCAGGTGTCGAAGATCAAACCAGAATGGTGTTGCGACTCAAGCGCAGTCTGTACGGCTGAAACAGGCCGGACGTCTCTGGGCGAAGACGCTGCACGACCACCTCATCGATGGTGGCTTTACGCAGTGCGTGACAGACACGTGCATGTATTTCAAGAGGGACCAGCTTGGCGTGACAGTCATCGGCGTCTACGTAGATGACCTACTAGTCACGGGGACAAGTGCTAAGCGTGTGGATGAGCTCTTCGATCTGTTGTGTCCCCTTCAAGTTAAAGACTTGGGCGTCGTGAGTAAGTTCCTCGGCATTCGTGTGCAGAGCATCGGCAAAGACGAGTACAGTCTGGACCAAGAAACGACAATCGACAAACTCCTGGACAAGTATGGGCTGAAGGATGCGCACGCGGTGGCGACACCAATAGGCCCTGAGAACGAGAGCGAGACCGTTGGTGGTGGTACACCACTACCACGTGAGAGCGCAAGCGTCAATGCATCTGTGAAGTCGATTGTGGGATCGTTGTTGTGGCTGGCGCGGTGCACGCGCCCGGACATTGCGTACGCTGTGCATAAGGCGACTCGGCGCACACATGCACCGACCCAGGCTGACTGGGTGCTGGTGAAGCGCATTGCAAGGTACCTGAAGGGCACCAAAGGTGCTGCGATGCGGCTTGGTGGCGCGGGCGATAACATTGGCGAAGCGCTGAGAGTGGACAGCTACAGCGATGCCGATTATGCGGGTGACAAGAACGACCGGAAGTCGATCAGCGGAGTGATCACGAGGGTGAATGGAGCTACCGTCGGATGGCTCTGCAAAAAACAGGCGGCAGTGGCGCTATCTACGATGGAGGCGGAATTCGTTGCCGCGGCGCACGCCGCGCAGGAGCTAATGGGCCTCCGTGAACTCTTCCGCGAGCTCAACATTCCTGTCGTTGAACCCATGGAGATGAAGATGGACAACCAAGCGGCGATAAAGCAAGTGCAGAACGAGGTGAGTTCGGGCAGAGCAAAGCACATCGATGTGAAATACAAGTTTACCAAGGACTTAGCAGCGAAGGGCGTCATCGTACCGGCGTACGTTCCTACAGGCGAGATGGCTGCGGATTTACTCACCAAGTCATTTGCTGCTCCGAGACTGCGCGAGCTGTGCGAGATCTGCGGTTTGGGTATGCGCGAGCCTAGCACAACTAGTGCAAGCCGTCGCACTAGTCGCGGCTCGAAGCCGTCGCCGTGATGGAAGGAGTGTTGAAAGCCGGGTCAAGGTATCCAGCTTCCCGAGATCACGCCGCCGTGCTGTGCAAGTTGCGAGCATACTGAAGGCGTCCCGCAGCTGGGACCGACGGAAGATGTGTAGGCTGGGCGAGCTGGGTACGCTTGCATCGCGTCCAGGGCGCTCGTTGTACATGCAGTCCTAGATACGAAGCGTTAACTGTCAATCACATCTCACTTCCAAACATTCCTCGTCAAGCACAAGTCCTCACCTCGAGAACGACCTCACTCTAATAAATCTCAGAGCAGGGCCTCATGAATAGTGTTATTAACACTAAATGCTGTAGTTAGTGTAGTTAATGGTCAACAAGGGGAGGGAGGTTCACTCGATAATAAGATTTGACAGTTGTGACACATACCAAGATTAGCCCACGTATACTTTTACGTAAAACTACGGATACTATAAGTGGCTATACAATGACCATATTAGATTGGTTGAATTGGGTCAAAGCTGTAATTGGGTCATTTTAGAAACACCCAAGGTTATATCGGGGGGATGGGTCACAGCTTTTGGCTGAAAATTGGCACGAGCATGTAGGTCAATTTGGTGCATCTTCGCAGGGCGAGGCGTGTGTGTACGCAATAGCCGGATCGCCGGCCAATCACAGGCGGCCTCGACGGTGAGTAACCAGTTTCTTACCGGTTATATCGAACTGAGGGGTGATCCTTTTATGGCTAACTCAGGTTCTTGTGATTGGCTGAAAAGACAGCAACGTCTGGCCGGTGGTGGAGGGCCAAAGTCAAGCCATTCGTCGATTTGCGCCCAAGACCTCAGCCGTCTCCGGTCCAAGTCCGTCCAAGTCCTGCCATCATGTTGCACCGCGCCGTGCGTCGAGTTTCCCCCTTCTCCTTTTGTCGACGATTCTCCGTCGCCCCTGAGGTGTCCACGGCATCTTGCGGTCAGTACATTGAGGAGGAATACAACGACAATGCTCACCCGAGTGCAGTCTCTGGTGTGTATCAACTACCGGGGACTCTGCATCTAGAGAAAGGGGAGAAGCTCGTGGCTCCGGAAGTGGCGTACACCACTTACGGCAAGCTAAACGCGGCGCGGGACAACGTGATTGTTCTGTGTCACGCACTTACAGGTCACTCCCTGGTCCACCAGTATTGGGACACCATGGTCACTTCGGAGTGGACGGACAAGTACTTTATTGTATGCAGCAACGTACTGGGCTCGTGCTACGGTACGACGAACCCGACGTCGATCAACCCGCTAACGGGACGCTCATACGGCCCGGACTTCCCGGCTATAACGTTGCGGGATGCTGTTGCACTGCAGCGACGACTGCTGGAGGACGGACTGGGCGTGAAACAGGTGCAGGCAGTAGTCGGCGGCTCTCTGGGCGGCATGCAGACACTGGAGTGGGCGTTCCAAGGCCAGGAGTACGTTAAGAGTTTCGTGGCTATTGCGTGTGGCGCACAGCACTCGGCTTGGCAGATCGGCATCAGTGAACTACAGAGACAGGCGATCTACATGGACCCGAACTTCCGTGACGGTCATTACACGGTGGACGCTCCTCCTCACAGCGGTCTTGCGCTGGCTCGCCAAATTGCAATGGTGAGCTACCGTACTCATGCTGCGTACAATGAGAAGTTCGGACGATGTGAAGAGCAAGTGGAGGGGGATGACAAGCACGACCGATACGTGGTGCAGTCGTATCTTGACTACCAAGGAGAGAAATTCCTTTCTCGCTTCGACGTCAACTCGTACCTGTCGCTGCTGCACATGATGGACACTCACGATGTCGGTCGGGGCCGTGGAGGACTCAAGAAAGCTCTGGAATCGCTGTCCCAGCCGTCGCTGGTTATCGGCGTCGACTCGGATGTGCTTTATCCACTTTGTGAACAGCAGCAGATCGCTGATGGATTGCCCAACTCGCAGTTTGCAGCGTTGTCGTCACCTCACGGTCACGACGGATTCCTACTGGGTCAGGAGGAGATCAGCGAACTCACCAAGAAATTCCTTGCTGAGAACGTTGAGTGAAAGAGAAGGAGACTGAAGAGACTTGGTTAGTTGCCCACAGCTCGCCCCGTAGAGCGGCGGCAGGTCGGTACGCTAGCCAAGTGTTTTGAAAGTGATAGTATAAGGGAAGGAGAGACTTCGTTCCTGTCGAAAGAGCCCAATCGACTCAAAGAAGAGAACGATTCGGTTCTGCGACTAGCAGCGAAGTCTTGCAGCCACCTCATTAATGGAATGAGACTATGAAATTGGTGTTGCTATTGAACCTATGAGCATTTATCCATGTCTAACGAATTCATGTTTTACTTGTAGAGTAATGACGACATTTGCGAGACCCGTTTGCTAGAGTGACGGAAGCGAGAGGCCAATCGCACGTTGATGAGCTTGAGCACTGCTACTGCCGTGTGTGGAGCTCGAGCCTCGAGTGTCTCCATTGCTACTGCTCGAAGACGAAGTACAACGCAGTCGGATGTAGCGAAATACTTGTAGTCAGGGTCCATCCCTGCGACGTTAGGCGTGATGACGGAGCCTGGTCCAATCTTCAGCAATCTCGACTTGGCTGTTGTGAAAGGCGTCCACTGAGATTCCTCCGGTACTACGAATGATAGCTTCCGTCGGTGGATGAAGCCACTCAGTTCGCTCCCGAAATCCTCTTCTTCAGCGTGATCATCGGCCTGATAACCTCCGGGAACTCCGTCGTTTACGTCCATTTCTGAGTACCGAACACCAGGAATGTTGTGTGCTTTGGAGAACTCGGAATCCGTCACGAAGTTCATGAACCCGAAGCAAATGAAGTACGTATCATCCTTCAGACGTTCGGGAACAAGTTGAGAGCCATTAGGCACCACGACGATGTCCAGATAAGCAGCCAACGGCAGTAGCTTCTGGTATCCTGACGTGCCCTCGTGTTCCGCCGATGCAGCCATGAAATGCTCCCAGAGCTGAAGTTGACTCATCCGCTTCCATTCATTAAGAGAATTGCCAGGTCTGGGAGTTGCTGGCGCCGCGCATATATCATCAGGAAGCAACTCGTTCTCGCAAATTTCAAGTGCAATGTCCACATCGCTGCTGAGCAAGTGGATACGCTGCGAATAGTGATTCTGACGTAGAGCAAGCTCAATTTTAGGCTTCAACCCGCAGAAGTAAATGTCGAACATGTACATTTCTGCTAGTGCTGACGTCTTCCGGAAGTTTAGGAGCGCTGTAGCGTCGAAGCTAGGTACAAGACCGAAGTCGATGATCACGAACTTGAGCTTCGGGAAATCGAGAGAATGCACACGCGTCTCCATTCGCTCTAAAATATTCACAGACGTCCCGAAAAACAGATACCCTTGAAGTCGCAGCACGAAGATGGCGCTCCCCTCTGCATCTAGATAAGCAGTTTGCTCTGGAGTCCGATCCACTGCGCTACGAGTGAGTGCGCCGGTTGTTTCGTGATGTACACAGCCGACAGCATGGATACGCCAGATGAGCTCAATCATCGAGATAATAATCCCCATAGCTACACTCTCCAGCATCCCGATAATGAGGAAACTCGATGTAATGAGCACGACAGTGAACTTCTCGATAGGTTTGAGGAAATGGAATGGGGTGACTAAGTACGCTTCCAAGAAGTGAAGACCAACACTGAGAAGCAGACCACCAAAGATAAACTTGGGCACGAACTGCAGCATCCGAATACCATCCATCCACAGAAGCGTCACCAAGAAAGCGCACACTAGGGCTGGTACCTTCTCGTGAGCTTCGAATTGCTTCATGATGCCCATAGCAGAGAGATAGTGGCATCCGCCACAACATCCCATTAACCCACTAGCCAGATTGGCCATCCCAATCACCCGCATTTCCTTGTCTGGAGAGATATCGCGTCCAAACAGCGTCGATAAGGACGTGGTGGCCACGCTGTACTTGAGTGCACCTAAGATAATGAGAGAGATCATAAACTCCATACATTCGTGCGTGAGTGTGTGCCAGTGCACTTGCTTGAAGTCGATCTCAGCCCATGGGAACCACATCGGAGTCTGTGCCACCACCTCAGGATTACAAGAGAAAACCCATCCTTCCTTCGCCAATCTCTCCATATTCGACCCGTACATGGACGAAATTACTTGAAATCCCATCAGTGACAATGCCAGAAGACACGGGAAGGAAAAAGCCACTGGAAACTTCAAATATTGTCCAAGTCTAGCGAAACCAGCAAAAGCAATTGACGGTAAAACCAACATTTGGATATCCCAAGTAAAAAACGCAGCCGTCAGCGCCTTGCTCGAAGCCATGTGCACTCCATTCTTCATCAACTGAGCTCCAATTCCCGATAAAAAGCCTGCAATTACTGGATACGGCATGTAATTAGCAATAGATGTGACTCGAAAGAGTCCCATTAGGAAGAACACAAGTCCCAACACCATCGACGTCATAGCGACCATCACCACCGTCGTAGGCACCACCTTGTCCAGATCTCCATGCAAATGTTTAGAAATCTTCTCCGCCATTTCAGCCATAACCGGTGCCACAAACACATCAATCGCTCCCAACGTCCACGGCGCACAACTCTGCCAAGCCAGCACAATAGACAGCATCGCTGTGCCCAGTAAGTTCATGTCAATGAAACGAGCGATCACCGTAGCCAATGGAGTCCCATGACCCACCAAAACACTCGCACAAGACACTGCCAAAGTTGAAGAGAGCAAAAAAGCAATAACCCCTGACGTTCCGTTCACTAGAACTTCCAGCAATTTCGCTTTGAATTGCTGTGCATCAAATTGCGGGGTTAATCCGTTTCCAGATCTGGAATTGAAGCTGTCGTGGACGGAAAAAGTGATCTGCGAGCTGTTGCGACCCCCTAACGGTCCATTTACAGCCCCGTATTCATTAGGACGGCTCCTACTGCGGCCTTGAGCATCCAGTAGTAGTCCGGCCTTGGCTGCGTCCTGTACACTGCGCACACGTCGCATGAGCTGCTGTTTCTGATGCGTCGGCGTCAGATTTTCCTCCGAGACGGCGTGGACTGGAGGTGAAGCTGTAGGCTGCAGTAGTGGCGTCATCTCCACGTTCCCGCGGTCGAGGGGCAGCGCGTCGGTCTCCATTTTTTTTAAGAAGAAGAAAATATGATATGAACGAGGTTACGACGGTTGAGAATGATGGGACGATAAGTTGTCGTAGGAGGAAAAAGACTTGTACGACATGAAGCAAAAATCACTTGGTTTTAGTAAGGGCATTGAAGTTTTACTCCTGCTGTTGATGGCGGTGTGGCGTGGAGAGAAACAGAATGGGAAAAATATGTGGACCAATGGTAAAGTGATAGGCAGATGGAGGGTTTGCGGACAGGAGCTGAAGTATGAAATGGCTACACTTTTTGAAAAGCTGATAGCCCGTGTAAGCCAAACCTATTATCACAACGTCGAAATCATTGTCAGTTCTCGTTATGAAGGTTCATGAAAACATGAAATCTAACATTAAATGCCTTGGTACATGCGTTGCCCGTTGCAAATCTTCGAAGACGAATGTAGTGATGGTCATTGCATTTCAGTGGCGTGGTAGCTTCTGGCTATGCAGCGAGTGTTGCGATGCCCGTGATGACACCAGGTTTCCTTTGCTGAAGGCATCGAAGGGCTATTTTTTCTCGTGGCGGCTGCAGTCATTCTGTTCCCATCTCCACTTCAGAATTTGCGCTGTGCCAACACACACACCTCGACATTTCGGCCTCACTTTATCAACTTTCGTCACATATGGAGCCTACAGCCTCAATCTCTGGCAAGATGTACGAGGGTGTGATCTCTGTCGTATCTTACTTCGCCATCGAGTACACGTCTAACTGGAACTGGCACCTGGAGGACCTCGGTTCTCTCATTCCGGTGGGGTTTTGTTACTGTCTTGGCTGTAAAGACGCTTGTTATTGACAATTATTTTGCGTATTTGCAGAGTGTGTCTCCATGAAATAGCTGAGAAGTTATCTTCAAACGAACAGCATGCATGTACTGGTATTACATCTTGGAGCTGTTGCCCTTTCGTAACCTAAAAACAATGATACGAAATTTGCATATGAAAACCTAGCTACTTGCCGGTATTAGCTGGTAAGTGTTCGGTTTAGCTTTTCATCATTACCTTGGTATTGGCAAGGTCTTAGATATCAGAAACAACTGACAGCACTGTGGTCAAGTACAAGAAGATACGGCTAGGAAACAAATGGCCATCGCGCTCATTTAGTTGCAGTTAAAAGCCAAGCATTGAATAGCGGTGGATATTGGGGTTTTGTGCCATTCACTGTGGGTTCCGAAGAATAAAAAATTCGACGCCAGCAACAATAACTGGCTAACAAAAGGTATCGACGAAGGTTTGTTACTTTAGTACCCTCCGATCTACATACCTTCTGATATCCAAATGGTAGCAATGAGAGGTCAGTGTCCAACCTGTCCAACCTACATCTACTGCGTGAAATTGCCTGAGCCAATTCTTAGCAGCTCGCAGGCGTCAGCATCAGCCTCGATCCCTCCGATTTCGGGTTGTCGAGCATTAATATGTTTTGCTCGCTTCATTCTTCAATTCATCCCGTAGCTGCCATCGCCTTAATTCAAGATGTTGGGGAACTCTGATATTTCCGAGTATACTTTCAAGTTGGACGCAGTTCTGGGCAATCTGGTCGAGTTTGTGATCAAGGTCACGCCACTCTCCACTGTTTTCAGTTGGGATATCCACGATCTCGGGGTGCTTGTACCAGAATGGGGGGTTTGATCCGGTTTGGATATCCTATTAAAGCGTGTGAATCGATCGAAGATTCTACAACCGTCGACGTACTTTGAAATACAATTTGACACTTGGTATTCGCATGAACATGAGATTATACGTACTACTTGCGTCATTAGAGCATACAATTTAAACTGACTTGGCACGTTTACTAGGTATCTCAAGTTCCAATCACGAGTATCAGGATGCAATTTGTAGTTGATTAGCCTTCTCGTTTTCTAACTACCAAGTCGTCATTACGTACGAGGAATCCAAATTCGATGTCTAGGAGGAGGTAAAGATTTAGCAGTAGTGGATCGATCGATAGTTTATGTAGGATTGCACTACATGTAGTGTTATAAGGTATTATTTTCAAGCTTCGGCTCTGTACTGTTCGAAAGAGCGTTCCAGCTTCCCATCACGACTTTATATTGCTGTTTGCAGACTCACTATGTAACTTGCACGCCAAGACTCAAGATTTCAACGTCACTTGTCAAGATAACCCCCTTACTTCAGTGATTCGAAGAGTATCACGGTGCCCCAGGATCGTGTACACCCTCTCGCGATACTTCACGTTCAACGAGTTTTAGGTTAGCTGCAGTACTAGACTAGAGCAAGTACTGTTGGAACCAGTAAACATGCATACCATACCCTGATATCTTTTTATTTAATGACGGTAACACACCTCACACTTTCTAGGTGTTTCCAACCAAAAAAGCTAAACTGAGAGTACCCAAAGATGAGCATAACCTTCTGGTTTGTACGATTCATTATGAGCTACCTGTACATGAAACGCGTTTCTAGGAAAAACTTGTTGATACAATTTCCTCGGCCAATCAAATTCGTAGCTATCCGGTAGGATGGCATCCTTCCTGCTTGGCGACGAGTATGCGTCCTCCTCCTCTTCCGAAGACGAAGAAACTACCCACACAGTGGAAACAGCCACTAAAGGTCCTCTTCCAACTGTAGCGACGTTAAATACGCCAATATTGCCATCGGCAGACGAGTTATTCGCCAGTGACACCAGCAGTGTCTTGTCCACCAGTGTATCATCGACCTCTGCTCCAAGTCACAAGCGGAAGAACGAGCAGATGCAACAAGCAGCTACTAAAGCAGTGAAAACGGAGACGGGAGAAGCTTCTCGCAAGCTTAAAATTGCGCCATTCGCCCCACCGCAGCTACGTCGACCCAATGTGTCAACGGAAGACCGAGGGTGCGTTTTGAGCTACATTTTTTTTTTACTGATACTTTGTTGCTGACCTGTGACGGATGCAGCTCGTGGAATACAAACAAGACGATGACGTTGCAAAGGAGAGCGAAAGAAGCAGAAGCACGGGAAATGTGAGCTATTAGGTAGCTAAAACAACAAGGCTGCAGTTCTCACTCGGCATTTTACAACATAAATACCCAGTTCATTAGATATAAACGTAGTGTCGACGAGGCTGTTGCTATCATGGCTTAAATTGCACGATTTCCCATGCGAATTCCACTTGAAGTTAAACCGCGAATCATGTCATTCCCATACAATCATGATCACTTCAAAACAATGCGGCCGCATACACTGCCGACTCATCCACAGAGAACTTTGACTCGCTGCGATTCCGCGACTCTTTCATAGCCAGAAGTCGATCTTGGATCCTCGCCAGCTTCTTCTGCAGCCTCTCCACTCTCGCGGGGAAATTCCGGAGTCGGTCTGCATAGCTTACAAGAGAGCTCCCTTCTGCCTTCTCCGCCTCTTGAAGACCTGCGTCAATTTGTAAATCTTTAGCTTTTCCTTGAAAAATAATGTCAACGCGGAGAATAGGACACTAACCAGCGATGAGCCTGTCCACTGTATGTTGCAGTTTCCCCTGAGCTTCCAGTAGCAACTCCACATAGTCGTGACAGCGTTCCACCTTAGGCCAGAGCGTCACGAACATGCCCTGGGCGAATGCAGCGTTTTCCATTGATGTCATTTCAAGATTTCGGCGGGGTTATACTTGGAATTAAGCAAGAGTTGCTACGAATTAGACGGCAAGTGATGCAGACTTGGACAGTTGATAAGGCAGTGTCTTAGAGGTCTTAGAGGCGGGAGATGGACGCGCCACCACGGGCCATTCACTTGAGCGCAAGTGTGCGACTATTTTCCAGATTTAGGGAAGTTATTGTATCGCGTATTGAAAAGATTGTAAGTTTTCTTTTTTAAATACTAAAGAGTTGCTGAACAATCATTTGGATATCGTAAAATATTGTTAGGATGGGTCGCTCCTGCAATTCTCGATACGTTTCTACTATATAAATTATCGGTAGAGGTGATGATCACTCATGTGTAGGTTTTTTCCATTGAAAGCACTTAGAAGTCCTCCTCTTCTTGATAGTCATCTTCGTCTGGGTAATCCTCTTCATTGTCTTGATGATAATCATCGTAGCCATGGAGATCGACGTCCTCTTCTTCATCATAGAGGTGTACACGTCGGAATTGAGTATTACTTTCATCGTCACCATCGTCGTCGTCCTGGTCATTAATGTCATTTGTTGCAACAATCGCTCGCTCCATTTCTTCCTGCTCCTCGTCACTCAAACCTTCGTCAATGACCCGAACCTGTCGGTCTCGCCCTCGAGATCGTTTCAGCGGTCGACTTGTCATGATCTCCTGGTCGCCAGGAGAGGATGATGGAGGTTCGTGGTCTTCCTCATTGGACTCATCGTCCTGAAACCATTGGGAACGTTTAACTTTTCTGGTGGGTTGGCTTGTCGTATCGCCATCTTCGTCGTTCTCATTCACAACAGTCTCATCTCCAATACTTGCATCCCTTTTAGCAGACTCCTCATGCGGGCTATCGCTGACAGCGTCCTCTTTTTGCTCTTCATCGCTCCCTGCTGGTGCAGTTTCGTCATCTTCATCGTCGCTGTCAATAATCTGGTTCGCATTTCGTCGACGCGGCTGAGAGACCTGCAAGTTTTCGTGGTAGTCTTCATCCTCTTCTTTAACTTCGTCTGCACCGCACTCCTCTCGCTCCTCTTCTCCATCTGAAGAAAACGCAGCATCGTCTACAACTCGGATATTGCGGCGGCCTGACCGCACTTCGGCATTCGGTTCCTCATCATCTTCGTGTTCAGAGCGTAATAATTCCTCCCCTTCGTGATGCTCGTCAACAACTTCGACATCACGTTCTGATCGTCGCCCTGAGCGTTGCCGCCGTCTTACTCGCCGCTGCTCTCTTTCCTCATCTGCAACTTCGTCATCGCTGTAATATTCCCAGTGATCTTCACCCTCTTCATCAGAGAAACGACCTACAGGTTCGTGATTTATATCGTCCACAATGAAGGAGTCCTCTGATTCATTGTCTTCTTCGTCGTAGTCACTGTCACTAGCATGATTTCTTCTTCGATTGCGGCGGCTGCCATCTCTTGCCTCATCATTAATGAGGCTGACGTAGTCAGCAACTGGGGTGTCCGAGATTTCATGTGGCTCACGCAAATGAGTGGTGATGCTGAGCTTCAGGCCATACAGGTCATCCGAAAAACGAAAAGTATACAAGCCTAGAGACAGCAGCAGTGTTAGTTTATCGATGAGAGTAAGTACTTCGTGAATGAAACAACTGCCATACCCCCGGGAACGTCGAGACGCAAGCCTGGAAAAGCGACTACTCCTCCTCGAGCACCACGAGTTCGCTCCATCACGCAATTGCCCTGGTAAAAACATAGCAAGGTTAATTCTCTGATGAACGGATTGAAACTCTCATCAAGCAAAAAAGAAGGTCACAAACCGCTTCGTCGCAGACGTGGAGACTGATCTCGTTGTAGTAAGAGCCGCAAACAAACCCATCGTCATCTCCGTCTTCATTCATGAAAAATGGCATTCCATCGGCTGTTTCCTCGTCCTCTTCCATTTTGATAACGTTGACAGAGCACTCTTGGTGTTCATTGTACAGCTCAAAAATGCTGGGGAATTCCACAATAGCGATCCCGACGCGCATGTTCATAACACCATCCTCATTTTCGTCAGACGTATCCAGCACAACATTCCGTGAGACGTGTAAATCGCCATCATGGGTATCTTCAACTTTCAGAACGGGATAGTCTTCGTGTCCTTCGTGGTCCTCTTCCCATCGGGCAGGCGAGCCCATCTCGTCGTCTTCGTGATCCCCGTGGTATATCGCTGCCCGCTCTTCAAGAGTGAAAATCTTCCACTTGGCCTCCAACTCGTCAAGTTTCTGCTTATATTCTCGTTCTTCTTCCTCTTGGTACGTCGAAATTCGCTCGGCAACTGACGGGATCAACAACTACACAATCACATGTAAGGTTAGAAATACTTTCAACTAAAAGCGACGGTCACTCACTTGGGCGAGATTCCACAAGGTGACATTTACGTAAAATATCGACTCCAGTGATGATTTCGACGAGAATGGCTTCAAAACCTCAACCCGACAGATCGGGCATTGCGCTTCTTCAATCGGCCGAGTCAAGAACGAGTCCATAAGGCACACACGACTACAAAACATAAGCAGAAAGTCATTACAAAATACACTGCATACTATCCAAGCTTTAACCAGTGCAAAAGATTACCAAAACGAGTGTCCACATATCGCTGAAATTGGCTACAGAACAAACATTAAGTCACCGTTAATCTATGTAGATGGAAGTGTTAAAGCTTCGACCTTACCTTGAACATAGTGTATTGACAAATGATACACTGGAGCTCCGCTTCCAGTGTGGCCGGAGTCACGTAGCCATTAGCTGCCATAATTGCATCTGTCTTTGCTTTTGATCTCTGTGTTGTATGGCTGTCAGGCGGTCCATTCTCCACTACAACCACCTCATCTTCTTCTTGTTTTTCCTCCGTCTCCTGATGGCTGTTGGGTCTCTCTGCATTCCCCATAAACTGCACCTCGTCGTCATTTTCCTCTTCCTTCTGTTCTTGTTCGTCCAGCTCCACAACGACTCGTTCTTCTGCATCTTGTTCTTCCACAGTCTCTTCACTCTCTTCCTCTTGCTCTTTATCCTCTTGAGCCTCTACGTTTGCACTTTCTTCTTCTTCTTCTTGGCGGCGTCTGCCATCGTCTTGGAACGGTGAAGTCATGTCAAAAATACTTGGCGCCAGTTTCTACTCAAATATTTACAGTGAAATTTCACAATACAGATGCGTAAAAGTACATTTTGGTTGAAGTGGCTGGGCATTGTTGCCTTTGACGATGCAAGCCTACAACTTATACAGTACAAGATCAGTCCGTGCTGCGATTTACTGCTGCGGGCTGACAGGTTGGCTTTCGAGGGATTCAATCGCGTAGCGGATCATGTAAACCCAGTCCTCCACTTCCTCTTCGCTGTCGACACCGACGATGAAGGAACGTCGTTCGTTCTTCATCACTTTTCCTTTTTTCGTCCACTGGAATACTTCGACTTGGAAGCAATTGACCTTCGTGGCCACTTCCGGGTCGCACGCATGGACTTTGGCTCCCTTGAGGAAAAGCAATGTGCCAGGTCGGGTGCCGTGGTGCTGTGGAGTACCGTTTCTTGTTGGGTCGTGTTTTTCTTCTTTGCGTAGGGTCAAGCGGTCATTCTCGAGGATGGCGTAGCGTGACTTCCATTGCCGAGCGTTCTTGAGTCCTTTCAGCTTCAGGTGTGAGAACATACTGCTATACTTTTTGACCAGCACTCGGCCCGACTTCAACCGCATGAACGTTGGCTGTCGGCGAGCCACTTGCCGTCCTGTGGCAAAGAATGAAACAGTCGAAGACTCACCCGGGCTGACAATTGGAGACAAACCGTCTTCGTACTCGCTTTCGTTTACGGCTTGTGTCGTTGACGACTCGGATGACGAGCCGGACGACCCAATTGCAACTTCACTAGAGAGTGCTCCGCGGAGAACATCCGAGTGCGAACTACGCCGAGGCAATAGGCGTCGGCGTCTGGCAGCACTGGACACTGGTGACGATCGCGAATTTCCCATGCCTCCTCCGGTGGGAGTTAGTGCCCGCCGAAGGTTTTGCATAAGCTCTCCACCATCAGCAGGAGACGCTTGGACATTCAGTTGCACAGGGCGGGAAAGACTTTCGTTCGCCTTGGAGAAAAATTTGTGTCGTAGCTCTTTCTGCTGTTGCTCACGAAAATCAGCAACACGAGCGTTTAGCTTGTCCAGTTGGCCCCTAAGCATTTGCTCACGGATAACTCCGCACATGAACCCATGGTTGAACTCGAATTTAACCTTCAGGTGGCTGCTAGGCGGTGCTGTTTGGCTTGCCGTGATAATTGCTCCAGTGGCCATTGAAGATATTTTGGACGCGGTAGGGACACCTCCAACGAACGTATCAATCCGGCGGATCATAGCCAATTGCTCCAAGTCATCAAGGTCTTGAGAGAACCGACTAAGATGAGACTCAATGGGACAAGCTCCTCGAAGTGTCTCCTTATCAAACGTAGGCCCGATAGCGCTCGCTGTCTTCATGAGCATGCGCTGGGACATTGTAAGCTGGTCAAGCATAGTAGTGAGAACACTTTTGACGGTTCGCGGTGGGCGGAGTGCGATCCGGTTTGTGAGCGTCTGGGAGGCGGGTACAGGCAGAGCTGATGCCGACATAGTTTGATCGCCGCTAGTTCCAGAGTGAAACATTTCACGCAATCGCCGTTTGGGGCGGGCGCGCTTGTCATTGATCGCTCCAACTGCAGCTCCAATCCCATGAGTTAAACCACTGGGGCGACGTGAGGAAGCAAGGTTGTAGCAGGCTCGGCAGTGACGCACAGGCTCTTTGCTTTTTCCCGGTAGCTTGGCCTCACATGCTTTCGGAGTGCATTCTGCACAAAAGATGTATCCGCAGCACTGACACCGATGCTTGGTTTTCCTAGCAGCTTCTTCAACGATCTGGTTCATATCCATGTCGTCTTCTTTAACCTTATCCTTCTTGGAGAAGCTGCTATGGCAAGCAAAGCAGAATTGCGCTTTGTACTTGTCTCCCCAAGACTCTTGCACGTGCAGTTCACACCTGCGAGCACCCTTCTTCTCTTCCACTTGAATCACCTGTTGCTCTATCATCTCAGCAATAATCTCGTGCAAAAAGAGGGGATTGCCTTGAGACCGTGACACGAGAATGGCTAGAAGATTTTCTGGGATAGCGGGTACCTTGAGAATTTGACGCGACCGAACTTCAATCTCGTCACTGCTGAACGTGTCCAATGATATGCACGTCGAGGATTTCATGCGCTTGAGCAGACGTAATTGCTTTCGAAACGAGGAGCTCTCTGTATTCTCACCCAGTGCCAAGCTTGGTGGTCGTGTACCGACAACGACCAAACAATTTGTAAAATACTTCGCGATGATTGCAACAAGAGTCCACGATTTTTCATCCATGTGCATGGCGCTGTCGAGACAAAACACAGTTGCCCGCTCACGCGACATGGCATACAGAGCGCACAGCAAAAGAATGCCGCTGAGGTCCAAATCGACAGGCTTCCAGTCGCTTTCCTGCTCGTCCTCGAGATAATCTTGCTCATCGCTGGCCGCACTTGGTGCATCTGTGTCACACAAATCACTTAACGATGCTCGAGCGTCTTCTTTTTGAGCCAAATCCATTTCCAGCAACCCAAGAAACCATGACGCGATCTCCTCTTCCTTTACGTTCAAGGTTCTGTCGGGACTCTCAGCAAACGCGTACCCACATGCACGAATCTCTTCTTCGTTTTGTCGTTGGTTCTCCTCAGTCGCTTCGTCATCGGCTTGGTTTGTTGCTGTTTGTCCGTACTCTTGGTTGTTGTCATCACCATTCGATATAGTGTCGTTCCCCATCCCCGCCATTTCGTCGTTATCGACGATATCGGGATACGCATCAAAATCTGTGTCCAAGATGGGGTTTAGTAAATGAGCGTATCGAACCAGCGTTGTGTTAGGAGTAGCACCCTCGCGAATCTTCTGCCTGACAAATTGTGCGACACACTTCCGACGTTCTGTTTCCGCCACTCTACTCGGCGCCTGCACCCCAGGGGCCGGGTTTGCAGTAGTTGCAACTTCTGGAGAGAGTGGGGGTGCAGGTTCGGCAGCATTCTCGCTACTGGCTGCTGCCATATCTCGTGCGCCTCTGGTAATAAGCTCAGACCAAATTGCATACGGTTTCTTTGTAGCAAACGCGCTGGCTGTACCAACTAACACTTGATAGTCACCTGCTTCGGGGCCTGAGAGAGCGGATCGAAGGAGTACTGTCTTGCCGACGCCAATGTCGCCTTCAAGTATGAAAGCTCCACCGGGAGCAAACGGATTGAGATGCGAGCACTTGTCCAGAAGTGCAGTTCGACCTTCTATGAAGGTTTCACTTTCAACGAGTTCTTCAGCTGGCAGACGTTGGCGATCCGCACGTAGAGATATTCTTCGCTGTGCGTCGCGCACCTGCACACGGTGCATATTTTCCATCAAGTTCTGCATTGGAGCTGCTCGGCTAACGACAGACAACGCGTTTGCTCGTCCCGCACGCCCAATAATCCCTTCGGTAGGTCTCATGGAATTGAACCTGGCATTGCGAGACGGCTGTTGAATTGTCGACGATAAGTGATAGTCCAACAGGATTGACATTCGTGGATAAGGTCGGTGAATCTTGATGCTTTCGTTTTTGCCCTTGACCATAATTTCCGGACGCTTCTCGAAATGTAGCACATCCTGCGTGTAGATTTTCGTGGGAGCATCCGTGATCACACCACCTCCTTCGGATTTCGCGCGTTGCATGAGGCGGGCAGAGAGGTTTACAATATCGCCCAGCACGGTATACTCTCGTCGGTTTCCTTGGTGGCCAACAACTCCACATAATGCAGTACCTGTGGTAATGCCCACAGAAGCCTTCAGACCAGTGCTTCCAAGTGCTGCGCAGATCGCTAGAGATGCCAGGATACCGCGAATTGGATCATTCTCGTGCGTCACTGGTGGCAGTCCAAACGCAGCAATAACCGTGCTTCCTTTGTCATCAACCAGAAATTTATTGATCGTTCCTTCGTAGTCGTAAACGCACTTTTGGACATTTGCAAATGCGTCCTGCAGTCGTTGCAACTCCTTCGCCCCGAGCATTTGAGCTAGGTCCTGCTCACTGTAATTCCATAATGCACATGGGTCAGTCAAGGTGCTGCCAACGTCAAAATCATGAAGCGTACCTGAAGCCGAGGTTGATAAATAATACGGTCACGTCTCTGAGTTCAGATCCCCAAAACTCATCGTGCGCGTCCAGGTAGGGCCACACAGCTCGGGATACATATTGTTTCATGCGAGCGTGAAGAAGTGCGTCGTGGCGTGTGAAAGATGGTCGGCGTGAGCAGATCTTGACCGGTTTGTTCACCCCTGTAACTTTGTAAAAACCGTTGCTGCCATGCTCACCACCATGATTTTGAGTTGGTGCACCGTCGAAGAATTCACTCACACGTTGCCAGCACTCACAAGAGCAAATGACGTCACCTGCTTCAGCTTGGTGCTCTGAGTTAAAAGCCTGCTCCAATGCAGGCCCAACAGCAACATACTCAATACGAGCAGTGGCTCCGTCACTCTCCCCTCCAAGATGAGCGATTGTGGCTT
Source organism: Phytophthora meadii (assembly GCA_032432875.1). NCBI lineage: Eukaryota > Oomycota > Peronosporomycetes > Peronosporales > Peronosporaceae > Phytophthora > Phytophthora meadii. The sequence continues at coordinate 174,339 of JAUMGV010000075.1, read as the reverse complement.
CACCAATGCCTACTCCCACTTTCACACTCAGCACAACTCCTTGCGCGAGTTCTGCTTCGTGTAAGTGGGACTGAATACGTAGCGCACACTGCAATGCTCTACGTAGTAGGCTGTCCATGGTGTCTTCCTTGCTCTCAGGCCAGAAGATGAGCATAGCGTCTCCTGCAAACTTAAACACGTCTCCTCCGGCACTGGATACGAGTCTTAGGAGCTGCTCAAAATACGAATTCAGGTGCTTGGCCAGGTCTTCGGCACCTACAGGCCCTCGAGCCGCCAGCGACTCGGTCATGGCTGTGAATCCAGAGACATCAGCGAACATACTGACAACTGTCGTGCGGTGTGTCGTAGGCATGGACAGCGGATTGTGCAAGTCCTGCCGCTCAAGATGTCTCCTCACTACGGCTGGAAGATAAGCTGTGAGACGCATGTCCAGCTCCTTGCGCAACATGCCAGAGCTGGCTCGTTCTCGCGCGGGCATCCTCGTTTCCTGCATCGCCTCCTCGTGCATTGGCTCACGGCGTTAAATATATCGAGTGCGCGCTGGGCTTCCTCGCGCCTACGTCTCCAAATAGGAAATGGCGTTACGCAGTGCGGAACGGTTGAAGTGACAATCACTCTCGCCCGCATCCCTTGCCCTGCTGGGCAACAACTGGCCGGTTGAGTTTCCATGGAAGCGAGCTGTCGCTGTGTAACCAAGCGAAGAGCAGGGCGGCTCTGATAATGGCGGGGCTTGACTCTGCTTCGACCGCACGACGGTCAGCGCGCCGCTGGCTCCGAGCCACATGGACGTCCTCCCATTTCGACGTGCGCAATGGTTTAGAACGACTGCGTCGCTTCAACTTCGTTTGGATAAAACCATCTGCGACGTGTGTACACTTGGTATTTGTATGCACCTGTTCGGACCGGAAAAGATCCACCGGCTACCTAAAGTTCAGCAGCGTAACTTCAGCCTTGCCTGGGTCTTATTACAACATGGCGCCGATATGCATCAACTCAAATCATCACGTAGGGAGCTGCTAATGCTTAGAGCGCCTCGGTGTCTCAGTCTGCGTGGTGGCACGGCGGAACAGCGTGGGGCAGCGTCACCCGTAACCGGAGCCACAACTCGCTTCGCCTAGCTTCGACAGCCTCACTGCTGACACGAAATGTCCAGGCCGATGTTCGATATAAAGTTGGCTGCGCGCGTTGTGGGGCACTCGCAGACGTGTGGAGACCTGGAATGTTCCAACTGATCGCCTGTATCACTTTCGACGCTTTTCGTGGAACCGATACCTTGCCCAGAGGCAGTTGCCAGTGCCAAACCAAGGGAGCAGATCTGCCCACATCAGAGTCACACTAGTACGTGAATGGATGGTAGATTTCGTACCAACCAGAGAGCAAAAGCGGATTGAGGAGAGCACTTAATTCATGATATCTGGCTTGGTACGTTTTTCTTTAAAGTCGACGCCATGATGCGATTTCGTCCTTCGTCTGCTGTGAAGTCCCGACGTGTTCATGCTCGTAACCGAAGCGCAGACGGCACCCCTCCACTCCGCAGTCAAAGCCCTCGCGGTCCAGCTCATCTTCATCTACATCCTTCTTCTTGTGAGTCTTGCTCTGACTGGTCTGAGAAGCTTGACGTTCACTGGTCAGCACGCTGCACTTGGTTAACCAGGGCAGGAAACGCGCTTCCCAGATCACCCCGAGTTCTGTGACCAATGCCTTTGGGTCCAGCGCAATGGAATCCACACGCTCGCCACGGCGGAACGCCGCCAACGATGGCACCGAAGTTACTCTCAATTGTCGCAACACTGCATCGTCGTGCGTCCCCATCACCACATGAAACTTTGTACCGAGAAATCGCTGTGCAACTGCAGACATCTCGCTGCGCATTGCGCGCAAGAAGCCTGGCGACTCAGCTGCGTTGCTGTCCACCACGAGCACCACTTTCGGCACCTCCGGTTCGCTCTGGAGTTCCTGTACAAGCTGTGACAGCGGTGAATCCAGCACCACACCGTATCCATCAGCGGCATTTTGTGCCGTTCTCTGGAGCTGTTCCTCGAACTGCTTACGACGCGCAGCCAGCATAGCTTCCATGCCGAACTCGTCATCGCTATCGTCAAAATCCGAGTCTGAGTCTGAATCACGCACTTGCACCTGATTCTGCTGTGAAACTTGAGGTTGTGAGATTATCGAGGGCTGCGTCGAGGCCGCCGGGGGCTGGAACAACTGCTGACGCATCCGCACGGCGCCGGACGTGGGATCGTGAGCAGTTAACACAGCTTTGAGCTTCATCGCCTTCTTGTACTCGTGCTCATCGCGCTCGCAGCAGGAAGCCAACGTCGGGTCGAAAGCCAGATCCAGTTCGTCGTGGTCTTCCTCGTGGTCGTGTACGTGTCCGTCGTGAGTGCATGAAGCGCTTCCATCCTTTGCCATCTTCGCATCAACCGGATTGTAACGTTAGGCAAAAGAGACCCTGGTTAATGATTGGTTCAAACTCCTACTTTTCTGATTGGCCAATTCTTTTTCATAAATTTATAAATAAAAGCTTTCATCTAATAGAGAAATTGTATGGAGTTTTTCCGATTTTTGTGAATTTAGTCTACGGCTCTGGCCCAGTCATCGCTTCGTCCACAAAAGCTGCTGCTGTCCTCACACTCGGAACGGCCAACGGATAGGAAGTGTCGCTCTGTGCAGCGTCCTGTGCGTATCCTCTCCGCGTCCTAGTGGCATCTCCATCTGCGTCTCTTCTCGGTGCATCATCCTGTCCAAGAATCAGTTTCCATCGCGCTCTAGCGCCTGAGAAAACCCTGATCACAGCTCGCCATGCAGACTTCCTTAACATCAGCGCGTGTGGCCCGCACGGCACTGAAGCGCGCTTCCAGCGGGCGGGAGTACCGCTGTAACGTGCATCGTGGAGTGATGAGTATCCTGGCGCGCTCAAAGAGCTCTCTAGCCCCCGAAGCAGCCGTGTCCGAAGCTGCCGCGGATTCGGAGCTCTCTGGAGACTTTGAACCTTCATTGGAGAATGTGGCCCCTCGCCGTCTAGCTGAGGCTGACTGGGCTCTTCGTGCCCAAAACCTGATCCCTCGGTCGTCACTGGAGAAGCCGTACGAGCTCGCGCCGTTGACTATGGGCCTGGAACAGCTCATTGGCAAGACCGAAGAAGAACTGATCAATCCTTCCGAGCTAGCACACAGCTCGCGCACGTACATCTCCGATGAAGATGTTGACAAATGGCTGGAGAAGTTCGAGATCCCTGAAGCACAGCTGGCCAAAAGCTCAACGCCCCATGAAGTCCAGGAGCTGCGTCGACGCTATGCGCGTCAGCTCCGTCTAGAATGCTCTGTGTACGAGATGGCTATGGATAAATACTCATCTTCGCATGAGAAAGTGAGGGAGCTGGGACGTTCGACGGAGACCAATGCTGCTAAGGATCTCATTCGGAAATGGATGCCTCAGACTGAAATGTACATCAAGGCGGAGCAGGAGAACATCAAGAAGGGAAATCACAGCACAGACAGCAACATTTACGGCCCTGCACTTTTGTTACTGGAGGACAAGGCGCTGGCTGCGATTGGTATGAACATCATGTTGAACATGTGTCTTACGGAGCCTAAGGGGCCCAAATTTATCAAATTGGCTCTGGCTATGGGCAAGGCGGTTCAAGAGGAAATTATTGTGAAGAAGGAGGCATCAGCCAAGCGAAACAAGGGTGACGATTCCAAGTTCTTCATCATGTCGTCCAAGGACATTAAGCTGGAGAACCTCAAGGCACGTATGATGCACTACATCGACACTGTTGGTGGTTGGGATAAGCGGCTCCAGCTAAAGGTCGGCGCTGCGGTCATCGATTGCATTCAACGCACGTGCTATGTGCCGAACCAGCTTGGTGAGGTGTCCACACCCGAACTTTGCGCGGCTAAAGGCCTACCCGCTCCTGAGCCGGCCTTCATTCACAACTATGTGTTCGAGCGCAACCGCCGGGCGGGTGTGATCCAGATCCACCAGAAGATGGCCGATGCCGTATTGGCAACGAACCCGAACAACAATGTTCTGCCATGGACTGCACGATATCTGCCGATGCTTGTGCCTCCTCGTCCATGGGAAGGAGTCACTAACGGAGGATACCTGAAGCTGCACACGAAGATTATGCGTCAACGCGATTCAGCTTGGCAAATGGACTGTGTGCACCGTGGAGATATGGACGGCATTTTGAAGGCACTGAACCTCATGTCGGAAGTGCCTTGGGTGATTAACAAGGAGGTGCTGGAAGTGGTTCTTCAGATCTGGGAGGACGGTGGTAACTTTGGCGACCTGCCCACGCGTACTGACGTTCCACTCCCGGATCCGGACAGCCCGGAGTTTAAGGATGACCCGGCGCTTTACTACAAGAATGTTCGCAAGGTAAGCTTTGTTTCACTTGGATTTTTTGTATGAATGCAACAGAATCAAGCCCACATGATGACTACCTACGTCATGTGGGTTCAAACTGATTGCTAAAGCAAGCGGTTGCTGCTTGGAGACTGCTGGGTATTTTTTTATCCCATGAGCCATCCAAGAGGCTCTACGACGAGCTTCGTGACTCACATACATGCACCAAACTACACGCTTTGCAAGAATGATACTCACATGCTATTTTGTGCTAATTTACGCAGATCGAGCAACTAAACCGGGAATTTCACTCACTACGATGTGATACGCTGTACAAGCTTCAGGTGGCTGAGGAGTTCAAGGACGAACCCGAGATTTACTACCCTTACAACATGGATTTCCGCGGTCGTGTGTACCCGATCCCGCCGAATCTGAATCACCTGGGATCCGATTTATCACGTAGTCTACTGATTTTCCGTGACCGCAAGCCTCTGGGCGAGCACGGCCTACGCTGGATGAAGATCCATTTGGCTAACGTGTTTGGTGTGGATAAGTGCTCGTTTGATGAACGGGTGGAATTTGCTGATGCGAATCTGGACAAGGCCGTGGCCTCGGCAAGTAATCCGCTTGGTGAAGGCGATTGCGCTTGGTGGAAGGGTGCCGACTACCCGTTCTTGGCTCTTGGTGTGTGCTTCGAGCTGAAGCGCGCAATTGAATCTCCAGACCCGACGAAGTACATGTCTAACATCCCGATTCACCAGGACGGTTCTTGCAATGGTCTTCAGCACTACGCCGCTCTCGGCCGAGACCGTCGCGGTGGTGAACAGGTTAATTTGGTTCCTGCGCCTCGACCTAGCGATGTGTACATGGGTGTTGCTACACAAGTGATGGCCAAGGTTGAACACGATGCTGCAATGGATGTTCCTAGTGTGAAAGAAATTCGTGAGATGCTTATCGCAACTGGACCTGTCCCCCGTGTCGAAGAAGTTCTTAGGATGCAGCTAGAAGCTCGGAAGATTGTCGACCCGGAGGAAAAGAAATCGCGCAAGGCAGAGCTTGATGCTTTGCTTATTGAATCAAAGAAATTGGAGCCCCAGAGAAAGCAGATCGAGGCACAGCAGGTCCAGGCCCAGAGAAAGAAATGCGCGCAGTTCCTGAATGGTATTATTACGCGAAAGGTGGTGAAGCAGACGGTGATGACCAGTGTCTACGGTGTGACCTACATCGGTGCTCGCAAGCAAATTTCGGCTCGTCTTCACGAGACTTTTCTGACAAAGGGCCACATTCTGGACGAGAAGCTGGAGGATGAAATCTATCACGCTTCCTGCTACTGCGCTGAGTTGACGATGGGATCCATGGGTGACTTGTTCAACTCTGCGCGTAGCATTATGGGATGGCTAGCCAAGTGCGCTGCTAAGGCTGGTGAAAGTGCCCAACCAATGTCTTGGATCACACCTTTGGGTCTACCGGTGGTGCAGCCCTACCGCAGCAAGTCTACGAATCAGGTGCGCACAAAGGTGCAGCACGTGCTCTTGGTGGACAGCGAAAGCCGCCCGGTGAGCATTGGGCGGCAAAAGTCTGCGTTCCCGCCCAACTTTGTCCACTCGCTGGATTCCACACACATGATGCTGACTGCGCGCCGCTGCCTCGAGGACGAGAATATATCTTTCGCGGCAGTGCACGACAGTTATTGGACGCACGCGTGCTCCGTGGACATTATGAACCGTCGGCTGCGCGAGGAGTTCGTGAATCTCTATGAACAGCCCCTACTGGAGGACCTACTGGCAGAGCTGCGCCTTCGTTTCCCCGATATTGAATTCGACGACGTGCCGCAGCTAGGCGACTTGGACCTCCGCAGCGTGCTGGACAGTCCGTACTTCTTCAACTAAGGCCCGTGCAGTTCCTCTTCTCCTGATAGAGCTGGCCAAGTAGCTATTTTATCGCCTCTCGCGAGCATAAGTCTAGAGTGTAACAAAGTTCAACCACAAGTTTGAGCAGTAGTGTTTTCATTTGCAAAGGAGCTTGACCACTACGTACCTCCGACACATCACCACGTAGTTAAAGGCCGATATCAAATGTTAATCAAATGTTAAACGGACTCCTGCGTGTGGTTGAAGTTACGTGTCGGACTGGTATTACCGACCAACTATGTGGCACGTTGAAGCTGTCGATCATCACCCCCAGCACCAAGCACGACTACGACATTCGAACCTGGCAAAGCCGGCAAGCATTGCAGAAAACTCGAACTTGTTAGTCTCCGCTGCTTACATCATTGGCGTGAGCTAGTTGCACATTGAAGCTCCACGCACGTTGAAGTGCGCTCTAATGTTTAACGGCTTCAACTGAGTCAACCGTCCTCCATGGCAGGAACCATCAGAGTTTCCCAGTTCATTCTCCAATTCACCCGGTGTCTCCGACATCTCCAAGCCCCTCTTGAACCTTCCGAGCTTTATAATGCTTCGCCTCGTGTCCCGCTTTAACCAACCTGCTCGCCAAGTAGCCCGAACGTCGGCCAAGTCGATCGTTGGAGCGCACAACGCACAGTGTCGCTGTGGCAATTGCGCCCAGCACTCAATGGGCTGCACGTGTCCTCGCTGTCAATCTCGGTCATTCTCGATCAAGTCGCAGTCCACGTATAAGATCCCCAAGACGCAGACGGCGGTGATCTTTGACAAGACGAACGGCCCGCTTCAAGTCCGCAAGGACTGGCCGGTGACGCAGCAGAAGGACTTGAAGCCTGGTGAGGTGCTCGTCCGCCTCGCATATAGCGGAGTCTGCCACTCGGACTTGCACATCTGGAAAGGAGATTTCCCGTTGGAGCCAAAACTGCCATGCGTTGGCGGTCATGAAGGTGCTGGCTTCGTTGCTGCCATCGGAGACCACACCCGTACACCCCTCAAGGTCGGTGACGCTGTCGGCGTCAAGTGGATCGCCAATTCGTGCCTTGGGTGTGAAGACTGCCGCAAGGGCCACGAACACACGTGCACGGAAGTCGACCAGCACGGATTCACCGTTGACGGTTCGTTCCAGCAGTGGTGCGTGTCGTTCGCCGACCACGTTACTCCAATCCCTACGGACCTGAACTTGGCTGCTGCAGCTCCGATTCTTTGCGCCGGCGTGACCGTTTACAAGGCAATGAAGGAAATCAACGGCGCTTGTGGTGATTCCGTCGTCATTCCAGGTGCTGGTGGCGGTCTCGGACACTACGCGTGCCAGTACGCCCGTGCCATGGGATACCGTGTCATTGCCATTGACACTGGAGCTGACAAGCGCAAGCTCATTGAATCGTACGGAATCAAGGACTTCATCGACTTTAAGGACGGAAACGTCCGTGAAAAAGTCCTTGCTGCCACGGGTGGTCGGGGTGCACATGCGACGGTGGTGGTCGCGTCCAACCCTGAGGCGTACAACGATGCACTCTCATTCCTGCGTCCACACGGCGCCGTCGTGATGGTCGGCCTGCCTAAGGACGCCAAGGTCACGGCCGACGTGTTCGGCTCTGTGTTGAACGCGCACCGTATCATCGGCTCGTACGTGGGCAACCGCCAGGACTCAATTGAAGCTTTGAAGGTGGCTGCTGGTGGCGACGTGGCCACGAATTACTCCATTGAGAAGCTTGACAACCTACCGAGCGTGTTCGAACGTATGGAGGCGGGTAAACTTGCTGGTCGTGTTGTTCTGGATTGTGCGTAAGGTCCTTGTCATCTAGCCAAAGCAGTGTAGTGCGTGGATGAGAACGCTTTGGTCGTTGATTTTAGCTGTTTGAGTTGAAAGCAGAGATGAGGAAATGTAAGGATCTCTCCATTTGCTTCATCGTTAGTACATGAGTTCCAACTGAACTTGTGGAATTGTGTCTTCTTCACCTCGAGCGTGTGCTTCTTCCTTTAAAGCGATCCATTGGTCTAACGCCTCTAGATTCCTGCGTGGCGTCGCATAGAGTTCTTCATTGCCTGGGGATTGCAAAGCTAACTCAAACTCTCGACGGGCATCGATTATCTTTTCTTGGTTGATGAGGCACACAGCGACGTTATTATGAAGATGACAGTTGTCAGGGTTGGCGTCCAGTAATTCCTGGTAGGCCTCACAAATACCTTCCATTCTCTTCAAAAGTATTCGCATTGTGAGACGATGGAGGTCGGCCTTGAGCGTTCCCACTGGAGTAAAATAGTGCGAAAGAATCATCAACTCCCTGCACGCTTCATCAGATCTTGAATGACGTCCTGAATTAATGAAAAATGATGCACGTTGGTCCAGAATTCTCCAGTCTGTTGGGTCCATCCTAACGACGTACAAGCAACATAACGTAAGCTAAGATATGCTGAACGTAGGAAAAGTAAAACCTTTGTACCGAAGTGAATACTCTAGAAGAGCGTCTTCATTCCGCCAAATACCCATCAAACTCGTCGAAATCGACAGTAGCGTCCCAATTAACAGAAGAACAGCACACACTGCTCCTGGATTGTCTTGGATCGGTTGATGATGCTTTGGTTGAATTGGTCTTTCGTCCTCGATCATCTTGATGTCATCTTCATCACTGTAGAAGCATCGTTGAGCCAGAACGGACCCAACGTACGGCACAATAACAATACTGCAAAAGTATGCGTATCGATCGCATCCAGCGGAAACCATCCCATGCTGGATGAGCCCTGATACAGGTAAAACCACGATGGCAAAGTAGGCTAGGGCCAGCAAATGTTGTGGCGCATTGCGATATCTGAACATCCAGACCGTGAACCAAGCTAGAGCTATCAGCGCCGATAGAGACAGCAGATATTCAGGGGTACGTAAGCTCAGCTCTCGTGAATGAAGTTGATAATGTGGTCGCAGCTTTGTCGGCCAGAGAATCCGACGCAAAACCCAAGCCGGCATCGTGATCGCTTTTAAAATTCGTTCAGCAAGGCTCAGTGATACCACGTCGGTGTCCGTTTGCATTCCATTTCGATTCGAAGTGAGCATTACCACCAAAAATATAAGCATCGTAGCTGCTATTGGCAATTTACCAGCGATGTACGAACAGCACTGGCGTACACTGGGTCTTGGTAAAAGCGACTGCAAAGTAGTAATTACCAGCATGTCGACGAAAACAAAACCCGATGGGATGAGAATACACGCGCTCTTCGATAACAATGCGCAGCCGTAAAGCCCTGTATCAGCGCTCGACTGTTAGATGCAATCCAAGAAACGCTATTTTACCTCAAAACTTACCACAACACAGGAGATCACTTCGTCCATGTCCGTCGAAAACGAGCGACATTAGCGAAACCTTCATATTCTTTTTTGTCGACACTCCACTCAATGATCGGTATACAGATCGCACGTAGACGAATAACGCGAGGTTACTGAATAGTGCGCACAACGTGTATGGTTGTGCTGACGGCCATCCAATGACCTCAACGTGAATCGGATGAAGAGCGAATACCACTGCACTGATACAACAGCCGCTCCAATTCGCTTCCTCTCTCTGTTTCTTCGTCTTGCTGTCAATTTCAACTCCTGCCTTGAAATCTGAAAGCAGTGCGATGACATCAAGCAGCACTGCTGATGCTCGTGCCAACACAATTGCAGCCGTGAAATGCAGTGCGGCCGAGACAACCCGGACCCACCACGAGTCAAGTCCGACGAATTGCACTTGGATGGTCTTGAGCATCCACCCGAACGGCTCGTATACGTTGATTTTGGTCATTGTGAACATGATGTAGAGACTTGACCAGTTTAATCCGTTCGAGATGACTTCGTTTTCGAGGAAGTTCTCCTTGTCGTCCCATATGAGAAGGAACTCCCATTCGTTCGAGGCATTGTCGTTTACTTTGTCAATGAAGAACGGTGAGATGTAAAGTGAGGTTGCGATGGCGCAGAAGCAGAAAATCACCTCCCGAGTGGACAATACGAGCCGCATTTTGGCACTGGCACAAAGATCTCGAAAGGGTGGAAGATCGCAGCGATTTGATTGGACGGGAAATTGATTTGATAGGTCTAGGGTGGAGTGCAATGGTTCTTCAAACTTAAGAGAACCAAGGCAGACAAGAACAACATGAGGATAAAGTCGTGAGGATATTAAATACAGTATCCATGTACAATGGTACATGTATTACGCAGTGGGATGGCGAGCAAAGGCTTGAGCTATCCTCCTTCGCACGTGCGTTAGCAGAGCCTGCAGTTCAAGTTCAAGGTGTGCATGTGTCTGCAACTACAATGCAAGACATACTGTACGGTTGGGCCTAGCCTTCTTGTTACAGATCATACGTAACATTGCTGTATCTGAGTTCGAGTGGAGTCTTTGCTGACTCACTGGCCACCTGCTTCACACTCGATGCCAGCCCAATGCTTGCCAAACAGTAAGTGCGAAGGTATCGACTAACGTTGCTGCTCGTGCCATGGCGAGAACTTTGATAGACGGACTTGGTTTTATGCTGTGCCACCATTGCGTTTAGCAGTGTATCTCAAATGACCAGCACTCATTCCTTGGCAGTCAATTGCCAAGTAGAGGAGGGCTTATGCGAGTGAAACGCAGCAAGCACGCTCCAAGCACGCGCACAAGCTGTCCGATTACTTATCTGCTGTTGCAGCGCTCCAGCGCCAAAACCAGCAAAAAAACGGTGGATCGCCTGGCGCCTGCGTGTCGTAGACCCGCCCTGAACAAGCAAGCGGTCAAGCTTTGGCCCACGGTGGGGAAGTGATGGGATTGGCGCTGCATGTCCAGCTAGGTGTGCAAGCAACTCGAGCCACTTCACCCAAGACTACCTGGTCGTATTGGCTAGTTCGAACTTCATTCGGTGCTGGATAATAACGCCCGTGTCGCGACCGACCAAGTGACACCTTCACTTCACATTGTCAAGTGTATCATTTTCGGCCCAGAAGGGATAAAAGCCGGCACTTCATCTCGTAGGATTTGAAATCATCGATTCGACCCCGATCCGGCTCAGAGCTGTGCGCTGAGAATCCACCCGGCATTGTTGGCAGCAACGCAACGCACGAGCGCAACAAAAGCGCCAATACGAGGGGAAAACAACCACAGATACTCTCAGAGAGAGCACAGCGAGAGCACAATGATTTGAGCTGGATCACAGGGGTATCTCGAGTTTGCTGGCAGAACTGATTCTCCTGCATCGGATAGCCCTGAAGCTTATAGCAATACTCAAAGCATCAGCCACTGAGATCCATTGACGACTGCAGTCACTGCAGTGTGCACACTTTTTCGTTGGCTCCTCTCATACCGTACGTTGAAGTTGTATGGCTGTACTGCGTGATATCTTCGTGAGCAGATAAATTATAATTCTCATGCTTTATTATTAAAAGGTAAAACATATAAACATGCTTGCATATAGCGTTGAGAGGATATCATACCACAGGGAGTCTTCCCAAAACGTAACGAAAGGCTGCATGGATTTCATCGTGTGCGCGTTTCTTTCACCTAACCCATTCCAAAGTTGCTACAAGGTTGCGCCAAGAGCGATAAAGTTGCGTTAATCGCGCGAAAATGCAAAAACACGCAGCATACAAATGCCAAGTTCCGCTTGCGTTTCATTTGCAAGACGCGAACAGCCGCAATGGCTCAAACCAAATGCCTATCATTGAAGCGCTCTCTTTTACTCCAAACGCTTTGGACGTTCGCCAATGTCTTCAATCGCTGTCTTGCATTTCGAGTGATGGCAGCGTTTCAAAGCGGATGGCGTTAAACAAGCTTTCGCACCGGTTGCAATGTAACCGGGATTAATTGACAGTCCTAAGATCCGAATCGGCGAATGTGGTTGAACCTACTCCCGGCTCAATTGACCGCAGGGTAGCATTGAAGTTAAGTTTTGCCATCAACGACAGCCTTGAGACGACCGCAGACACGCAAGCCCGACGTTGAAGTCAATGGCAAGATACTGCCTGCAACGCTTGAAGCCAGCCGATCCCCGGAACGCCTTGTTCAACGTGGTCTCCTTCGGTTGTCCTTCTGCTCAAGCTGCCACGCACTTGTCTTAACTCATTCCCCAATTTCCTGGCTGCTGCTCACCCCAGTAACCACTTCAAGTTCTTCTCCACCCACTTTCCATCATGCTTCGCATCGTGTCCCGCTTCAACCAGCCCGCTCGTCGCGTGGCTCAAGCTTCCGGCAAGTCGCTCGCTAGTGCGCACAACATGCAGTGCCGCTGCGGGAACTGCGTGCAGCACCCCATGGGTTGCACGTGCCCTCGTTGTCAGTCGCGCTCGTTCTCGGTCAAGTCGCAGACCAAGTACGACATCCCCAAGACGCAGACTGCTGTGGTGTTTGAGAAGAACAACGCTCCTCTTCAGGTGCGCAAGGACTGGCCTGTGACGCAACAGAAGGACCTGAAGCCTGGTGAGGTGCTGGTGCGTCTCGCTTACAGTGGCGTGTGCCACACGGACTTGCACGTGTGGCTTGGCGACTGGCCGCTTGACAACAAGCTTCCTCTGGTTGGTGGCCACGAAGGCGCTGGATATGTTGCTGCCATTGGTGACCACAGTTACACGAACTTGAAGATCGGCGACCCGGTTGGTGTCAAGTGGCTAGCTAACTCATGCTTGGGTTGTGAGGATTGCCGCAAGGGACACGAATCGACTTGTGTCGACGCTGACCTGCATGGTTTCACTGTTGATGGTTCGTTCCAGCAATGGTGCGTGTCTTTTGCTGATCACGTGACCCCGATCCCGACCGACCTGCCAATGCACGCTGCAGCTCCGATCCTATGCGCTGGTGTGACTGTGTACAAGGCTCTCAAAGAAATTGGAGGGCAGTGCGGTGACTTCGTTGTTATCCCGGGTGCTGGTGGCGGTCTGGGCCACCTTGCCTGCCAGTACGCGCGTGCCATGGGCTACCGCGTGATCGCCATTGACTCCGGTGAGGACAAGCGCAAGCTGGTGGCTTCGTACGGCATCAAGGACTTCATCGACTTCAAGAAGGGCGATGTCCAGAAGAAGGTGTTCGAGGCTACGGAAGGACGTGGCGCTCACGCTACCGTGGTCGTCGCTTCTGGTGGCGAGGCGTACAAGGATGCCATTTCGTTCTTGCGTCCTCACGGTGCTGTTGTTCTAGTGGGTCTTCCCAAGGACACGTACATCACGGCTGAAGTGTTCGGCTCGGTGTTGAACGCGCACCGCATCATCGGCTCGTACGTGGGCAACCGTCAGGACTCTATTGAGGCTCTGAAGCTGGCTGCTGCTGGCGATGTGAGCACGACGTACAAGATCGAGAAGCTGGACAACCTGCCGGATGTGTTCGAGCGCATGGCTGCTGGCAAGCTTGCTGGTCGTATCGTCCTTGACTGCGAATAAGCAGTTGGTGTGAGTGCAGTCGTGGGTGTGACTGCAATCTGTCGAATGCGTTTTGTTCGGGAGAAGGCATCGAGAAGCAGTAGTGAAGTGGAGAGCAGCTCTGCTCGATGCAAGTGTGCACTTTGATAATGAATTTGTTTCATTGAGACTTTGCATTGATTGGCTTGAAGTTGCTTAAGATCGCCTTAAGTTGCTTGGCTGAAAGCGTAACCATGATGATTCGTTTTTTTTCTCATAGGGTACGTTGTACCAATCCTTGATAATCGATAGTGAATCGACACATTTGCTTTCATTAGATATAACATGATATCAATAAGCAGAATAAAATAGCTTTTGTTTTTGTCCAAATACTAAGTTGTATGCTACAAATTCACAACAAGTTTGCCAGTATGATGTGCGAATCATTATAAACATAAACAGGGATTAATAGCAAACGAGCCAATGTGATGCAGTCGGCAAGATGGTGGGGCCATGGCCAATGGCCAATGCACAACGGACATGACGCTGCTTGGTGCAGCGCGAGGTTTTTATGCTGCCTCGTGCCGCTTGGATGCAAAGACGCCGAAATCTGCAGCTCCTGCTTGCAAAGTCTAATGCCAGCACCCACCGCACCCAAGCAACAGCGTCTGCAGTTGAGCTCATTCTGCAATTTGCCGGCTACTGTTCGTCCAGTAACCTACTCAAGCTTCAGTTCCTGATCACCATGCTGCGCGTGGTGTCCCGTTTCAACCAGCCCGCTCGTCGCGTGGCTTCAACCGCCAGCAAGTCCATTGTCGGCGCTCACAACATGCAGTGCCGCTGTGGCAATTGCGTGCAGCACTCCATGGGGTGCACGTGCCCCCGTTGCCAGTCACGTTCGTTCTCGGTCAAGTCGCAATCGCACTACGACATCCCCAAGACGCAGACTGCCGTGGTGTTTGAGAAGAACAATGCTCCCCTCCAAGTCCGTAAGGATTGGCCTGTCACGCAGCCCGAAGAGCTCAAGCCTGGTGAGGTGCTGGTGCGTCTCGCGTACAGTGGCGTGTGCCACACGGACCTGCACGTGTGGCTTGGTGACTGGCCCCTAGAGAACAAGCTTCCTCTTGTTGGTGGTCACGAAGGTGCCGGTTACGTCGCTGCTATCGCCGAACACACCAACACTCGCCTCAAAATTGGTGATCCGGTTGGTGTCAAGTGGCTCGCTAACTCGTGCCTAGGCTGCGAAGATTGCCGTAAGGGCCACGAATCTACGTGCATTGACGCTGACCTGCATGGTTTCACTGTTGATGGTTCGTTCCAGCAGTGGTGTGTGTCCTTCTCGGAACACGTTACTCCCATTCCTAAGGAATTCCCCATGCATGCTGCTGCCCCGATTCTGTGTGCCGGTGTGACTGTGTACAAGGCTCTCAAGGAGATCGAAGGCAACTGTGGAGACTTCGTCGTTATCCCGGGTGCCGGTGGAGGTCTGGGCCACCTTGCCTGCCAGTATGCGCGTGCAATGGGTTACCGTGTTATTGCTATTGATTCTGGCGATGACAAGCGTAAGCTCGTCGCTTCCTACGGTATCACGGACTTCATCGATTTCAAGGAGGGCAACGTGAAGGAGAAAGTGTTCGAGGCCACTGAAGGCCGTGGCGCTCACGCTAGTGTTGTTGTCGCTTCAGGAGGTGACGCTTATGCTGATGCTCTGTCCTTCCTTCGCCCACACGGTGCTGTTGTTCTAGTGGGCCTCCCCAAGGACACGTACATCACGGCTGAGGTCTTCGGATCTGTGCTCAACTCTCACCGCATCATCGGATCGTACGTAGGCAACCGTCAGGACTCGATTGAGGCCCTCAAACTTGCCGCTGCCGGTGACGTTTCCACCACCTACAGCATTGAGAAGCTGGACAACCTGCCGAGCGTGTTCGAACGCATGGCTGCGGGCAAGCTTGCTGGCCGCATTGTTCTTGACTGCGAGTAATTTCTCTCGCAATACTCTCCGTGTTGTACATATTTCAAGCTGCAGGAAGTTCTGATTAGGCGTTAGAAGCAGGAACCCCTGTATAGACTCAAACTCAAATTCAAACAGTTTTGGTCATCAAAGATATTCGTTCGACTGTAAAGGTCTACTCCTTCTTGATTCTTGAATGGTATTTGTATTGTAAATGTACTGCTGAGCACACTGCAAAAGCTGAGCAGCGCAGTTATATCTTTCATAATAATATCAAAAGTTCCTTGAACTATTTCGGCCATTCCGGTGTTGTGTTGAAGGCAATCGCATCGTCTTCGGAAAAAGTGACGACTACATCGAAAGAGTTAGCACCGTCTTGCCATTCCGGTGTTGGGGCGAACGAAAGCTCAGGGGTATTCGCCGTCGGAGAAAGTGACGACTTTACTGAAGCGTAGGTACCTGGTAAACATCAACATCGACATTCCGATGTCATGTTGAATCAAACACACTGATGAACATCCGCCTTCGGACAAATTGGTGACTACCGTAGTGACTACAGTATGTATCGGAAGCATACTTGTAATACACGTGCATGCATGATCAACGAAAACCTTGTAAGTGTCGCTTGTAAAATGTTAGATGTGCAAGAACGTCGACAAAAGCACAGGAACTTTGATAAAGAGCAGTCAAAAGATAATTCACGTAGTGTACTGGCGCGCATCTTAGTAACCTCCAGCAGGCTGTGCTCACGGAGCACTGCTCACCATTATTCGTGCAAATGCCGGAGTCCCAGGACAACATACAATGCTTTCCACCAAAATGACGTTGATCCTTCGCGACCTTCTACAACTAACCTTTCAATTTCAATATAAATCGCTTCGCCCTCTCTGTAAACTTCTCTCTTCATGACACACTCATTACATCGAATACCCTGTTCAAACCAATTCAACTTGAAGTTGAAAATAAAACCGACAAGCAGAAATGACAAGATCCGTGCATTCTGCAATTTGCCATCAACAGCTCAAGCCTCAAGCTTCAAGCTCTGCAATCTCTCGAGATGCTTCGCATCGTGTCCCGCTTCAACCAGCCCGCTCGTCGCGTGGCTCAAGCTTCCGGCAAGTCGCTAGCTAGTGCGCACAACATGCAGTGCCGGTTCGTTCAACCGTTTAGTGTACCGGGCTGTTTCGTTAGGGAGATTTTGACGTCGGTGGCTTGACGAAGTGTTCATGCCGACACTATTTCGATCATACAATGTAGGACGTCCATACATGTATCGCTTCCAATGAGCTCCAGGTAACTTCCAGCAGACGAGGTCGAGGTTGTGGGGATTTGCACACAAATTTGACTCGCCTTAAACTTTTTCAGTTTACGCGCAGTCAAGGACGATACGACCAGCAAGCTTGCCAGCAGCCATGCGCTCGAACACATCCGGCAGGTTGTCCAGCTTCTCGATCTTGTACGTCGTGCTCACATCGCCAGCAGCAGCCAGCTTCAGAGCCTCAATAGAGTCCTGACGGTTGCCCACGTACGAGCCGATGATGCGGTGCGCGTTCAACACCGAGCCGAACACTTCAGCCGTGATGTACGTGTCCTTGGGAAGACCCACTAGAACAACAGCACCGTGAGGACGCAAGAACGAAATGGCGTCCTTGTACGCCTCGCCACCAGAAGCGACAACCACGGTAGCGTGAGCGCCACGTCCTTCCGTAGCCTCGAACACCTTCTTCTGGACATCGCCCTTCTTGAAGTCGATGAAGTCCTTGATGCCGTACGAAGCCACCAGCTTGCGCTTGTCCTCACCGGAGTCAATGGCGATCACGCGGTAGCCCATGGCACGCGCGTACTGGCAGGCAAGGTGGCCCAGACCGCCACCAGCACCCGGGATAACAACGAAGTCACCGCACTGTCCTCCAATTTCTTTGAGAGCCTTGTACACAGTCACACCAGCGCATAGGATCGGAGCTGCAGCATGCCTTGGTAGTTACTCGCCGTAACCATGTGCAGTGACTGGATAATTCGCGCAAAGGTACTCGAATACCTGAAAATGGCCATTCTGTGCTGCAATACTGGCGCTGCCTCCAATTCGTTGAACGTGAATCTCCTGGTGCAAATAGCGTACCATATCGAGGTGCCCATTTGCCGCTGCCCCAGCCATGGCCCACTCGGAGCATCCTTCGCGGCGATGTATCCGCAAAAACTCCATGATATCTTTACGGTTAAATTGTGCTGCAGCATCCATTGCAGTCGTTGTACACCCTTCTCGACGATGCTCGTGCAAAAACCGAAGCACTTCAAAATGCCCGTTACGTGCTGCGCCATCCATAGCGCTTGTCGTACAGCCTTCGATGCGATTTTCGTGAAGAAATTTTACAACTGCGAAGTGTCCATTACGGGCAGCACCGTCCATTGCTCTTGTTGTGCATCCTTCCTTTCGGTTGTCGTGTAAGAACTGCACAATATCGAGCTTCCCCTTTTCAGCCGCGAGATTCATGGCACCAGTTGTAAAACCTATCTTGATTTCTTCATGCAGGTATTTTAACAGCTCCAAATTGCGAGCAGCAGTTGAGTTAATCGCCTTGGACGTGAGATAAACACACGCTTCCTTTCGGTGAGAGATCAACCAGCGTACAGCACCCAATTGTCCAGCATGAATTGAATCATTGAGTAAATGCGGATCCCATTGAGCACTCGGGCCTTCTTCGGGATACGAATGGAGATATTCTAACACGTCAGTCCGACCACTGACTGCCGCAAAGCGTCTGACATCATTAAAATCCAGTGTTGGATCGCGCCGGTAGTATGCGAACTCTTGTAGAGCCTGTACCATTCGGAATACCCTAAAATTGTTCTTCCAAATGGCCAGCTTTGGCAACATCCCTAACTCAGGGCACTCGTCTTGAGGTCCAAACAGGTCAAACCACTCGTCCATGTAGGTCCGCTCAAAGTTTAACACAAGATTCGGCAGACCGCGCTTGAACGACATGATGAGGCGAAAGAGTTCGGCGTTGCGAATTACCTTCGCGGCCACCTTCGCTCCTGCCGGGGATATCCATTTCTGCTGTTGATCTTCTTGGATTGGTTTGTCTCTTTGAGACCCCCGTAATCCCTGGACTTTATCTCGATCCTGGATCATGCTCCACAGATGGACCATCACCCACAGCAGCATTGACAAAGGCCACACACGCCCTCGAATTGTGTCTGCAAGCCAGAGACAAATGAATGCCGCTCCTGTGAGAAGAAGACCTGCGTGCAGAACTGCGTCGCTGTAAACTCGTACCATCGTCAAGGATTGACGAACGTCGATAACTATAGGGATGCTTCTGAACGCCCTCTTCTCAAAACCAAACTTATGGAAGGTGACCGGCAGACCAAAGATAGACTTCTGGCTCAAGAAACGCTTCAATTTATTCACAAGTGGAATGCTCATTGGTTCTTCTCCTTGAAGTTGTTTATTTATTCACAAGTGGAATGCTCATTGGTTCTTCTCCTTGAAGTTGACCTGTGGACGTTTGTGGACCACATTTTCACAAAATAACGTGGTCCACACCACACTTCTTCTCCTGACCAATTCTTCTGTCAGTAAAATATGTCTGCTCAAGGTCGCCGAGGAAATGTATGTACTGGGGGCTGCATCTCTCCCTGCCTTAGCTGTTATCTTGTCTTATGCATCATGTTTCCCAGGCTCGTCTTCCCCCTGAAGTGAATCGCGTGCTGTACGTGCGCAACCTGCCGTTCAAAATTTCGTCCGAGGAGCTCTACGACATTTTCGGCAAATACGGAGCAATCCGCCAGATCCGCCTGGGCGTGAATAACGACACTCGGGGCACAGCCTTCGTGGTCTACGAGGACATTTACGATGCCAAGAACGCGGTGGACCATTTATCGGGTTTCAATGTGTGCGGTCGCTACCTCATCGTGCTTTACTATCAGGCCAATAAAATGCAGCAACGTCAATCTGCAGTGGACTTAAATAAGCAGAAACAGGAACTCCAGGACCTTAAGGACAAGTACGGCGTGGAGTAAAGGATCCAGGAAGGATGACAAAAGGCTTATATATCCCCTTTCTTTGATTGCGGGCTTCTTTTGATCATCACACTCACACTCACAGTGATGCTATGTCACCCCTTCAAGATCCGATGGCTGGATGGAGAGTGAACTACGGGTTTTGGCTGCGTGTTGCTATCATCGGGGTGACGTTAGGTTCTCTGCATTCAAGTCTTATTGATCTGAGGCTTGACGTACCTCCACTCACTGCAAGGCAGAAAATAACGTGCACTGCAGGTGTAAAAGCTGCTTTGGTTACTGTGGGTATGGTGGCGGCCGAACTGTGGTTTTTTTCCGGTCCCGTTTTTCATTGTGATGCTTCTTCTCCCCGTGTCGTGGGTCTTTTTAGTGTTGCTGTGTAGGCGTCCAAGCTTTCTAGCGCATCCTTTCCACGTGATCAACTTGAACGACTGAATAATGCTTCAGTGTTGTTGGTATGGGTGTGGGTTCCTAGCTTTCTAAGCTCAATACCACACTGAGATGGCGGGTGTCACTCGATTTAGGTATGTATCACGAACATTTATCAACACGTTGCTGAAACTCTTGTCGCTGGCATTCATTGATGCTTTGTACTCATTGACATTGTACCAATTGACATTTGTTCTCGAGACTCAACAGCAACAGATTTGAACAATTGGATGTTCACACTGCAGGTTCAGATTTTACTTTCGAGTTTACGTGGATTACCAGCAAATGTGAAAACAATTCATGCAATTAACTAAACCCCCTAAGATCAGTAGTGTACATGTAGAGGGTCCGTCTAAATGTTCAAGCTGCTGTCACGCCAACACTAATTCATCCAAGTGTCGTCTTTTTTTAATTAGGTTGTGGGCCACCATTTCAGACAAACACCCAAACGCCACGCGAGAAGCTATCTTATGCTTCCCTAGAACGACTCATGCAAATGTTTTGTCGCGGTGTCTGGCCCAGACTCCTCAGCACTTGGTATTCTTTGCAGATCACGCACTGTGGTGGGAACTATTCTCTGGAACGGGCATTGGCACTGGATGAGTTTACGCGGAAGACATCAACAACTCGTGCTCTTCTTTTGATCATCACACCACCTTTAATAACACTCACAGTAGTGCTATGTCAAGAGGTTATTCCTCTTCAAGATCCGATGGATGGATGGAGAGTGAATTACGGTTTTTGGCCGCGTGTGGCTATCATCGGTGCGGCGTATTGGAATCTGGTAACACGCAGGCAACTTGTTGTTAAAGGGGGTAATCTTGGACTGGCGCCTCTCGGGCCCTCTGTTTTGCACTAACCAGTAGTACACTATCATTGCTACGTACTCAACGGCCTTCAACGGCCCTAAGTAGTAGTCCACTTTCCAATACGCCCCCTCCGAAGTAGCAGTTTACTTCGGAAGATGCTCCTTGGTCAAGCCAATCATCTTGCCCAGCATCTCCAAACGATCGCTGGCAAGGGGCTTCGTCAATAAATCGGATGGATTCACGTCCGACTTCACCTTGTGCAAAGTCACCGTCTTCTTCGCGACTTGGTCACGAACGTAGTGCCATCTCAGTTCGATATGTCGCGTCCTGCGACTAAATGTAGGATTGGTAGCCATGACATAGGCTGCCTGATTGTCAATTCCCAAGCGGACTTCCGTCTTCAACGCTGGGAAGACTTCAATGAGTACGTTTCGCAGTCCTTGTCCCTCCATCGAGGCCTCACAGGCAGCGACATACTCCGCTTCAGCTGTACTCTGGGCGACAATGGTCTGTCGTGTCGATGCCCAAGAAACAGCTCCTCCAGCTACACAGTGCACGTAACCGGTTACACTCTTGCGACTGTCAGGGTCATTGCCCCAATCCGAATCGCAAAACCCGTCGATGACTAGTGTATTCGCCTTTTGAGATTCTTTGCTGGTCGAGTACTCAATGCCCATACTCTTTGTCCCAACCAAGTACCTGAGCACGCGCTTCGCGGCTCCAATATGCTGTTGAGTTGGTTGTTGGACGTACCGGCTCAGCTGGCCGACAGCATACGCGATGTCGGGGCGGGTACAGGTCGCTAAGTACATTAGCGAACCTACCAGCTCACGATAGGGAAAGGATTTCCCGTAACCAAGCTCCTTCTTGTGTTGGCCTGCATCCGTGTCGTTCACAGTCAATCGCAGTTTCGTCTCCATCGGGATCCTGCTCGGGTGTGCATCGTTGAAGTGAAACTTGTCGATGATCTCCTCACAGTACCGAGTCTGATGAATTTGGATTGAGTTTTCGTTTTGTTGCACCTCCACACCTAGGTAGGTACTCACCAAACCTTGGTCCTTGATTCCATAGGCTTCATTCAGCTCACTGAACAATCGCTTCTCGAACGTCTCGTTCCGAGTCGCACACAGGATGTCATCTACGTAGAGAAGAACCAACGCGAACTCTCCATCCTGGTCGTAAAAATACAAGCATGGCTCAGTAGCACACTGCTTGAACCCAAATCGAATTAACCACGAATTCACCTCACTGTTCCATTCACGCCCTGACTGTCGAAGACCGTACAAAGCTTTGTTGATCATGTAGATCATGCCATCTTCTTCGCTTGGATAGCCTTCCAGCTCTTCAAGATACTGCTTGATCGCGAGGAATGCATTCAGGTACGCTGTATTAATGTCACCCTGATAAACTATTAGATGCAACAGAACACACACCGCGAGAAACAATCTGAAAGTAGCCATCCTTGCCACGGGTGAGAAGGTCTCTTGAAAGTCAATACCCTGGCGCTGTTTGTCGCCTCGCGCCACGATCCGAGCTTTGAACCGAACGACGTATCCAAGGTGATCAGTCTTCACACTGTACACCCACATTGTCTTTATCGCTCGTTGTCCGACCGGCATCTCTGCTCTCGGAATCATACACAGCACTTCCTTGGCTTTGAGTGCCCAAATTTCGTCATTCATAGCAGCTCTCCACTCTTTAGCAAACTTAGACCTCATCGCCTCGCGATAGTTCCGAGGTATGTTCACGCTACTCGCTCGAATTCCATTGTTTCCACGCAAATCCGCGTGTAGTGCCCTAAAAGCCGAAGTCACCGAGAAATTCTCATATCGGTCAGGTGGGTGACGCTCGTGCACTTCACGAAGTCCTGGGCGGCGTACTGGGATCTCCCGTTTCTGCCTCTTTGTATCCACCTTTGCCCGCTTTGGATCTCTCACTCGCTTGACTTCATCTTCTCTTTGGCGTCGACGACCAATCATTATCTCGCCTGGAGAATCACTGTCGCCTGCTTCCAGATCATCACCGAGATCGAACAGACAGTTTTCCACTTCTATCTCGTCACTGGGATCAAAGTTTCCAACTTCTATCTCGTCACTGGGATCAAAGATAACATTACCCTTGTCTTCACTGACTTCGTCGTCAATTACAGGAAGGACGGTGACATCTTCATCATCGTATTCAACTATTTTACTGTCAATATCATCACCTTCACAATTGCTGTCTTCATCAGCATCCTCTGCTTCGCCTCCCTGCGTTTCTTCAAACGCGCCATCGCTGGAATAGTCTGGAAGAGAACTGTTTCGAAGAATGTCGTCCCACAATTGCTGATCTTCAGCGTTGTTGTCAAGTTCACTACTCTCATGTCTTCAACATTTGGTAGAGCACTATTGAGTAAGATGTCATCCCACACTTGTTGGTCTTCATTATTCCAGTCAACACTAGAAACTCCATCTTCCTCCACCATGTCTTCGTCACTGACGTGGTCGCACTGCTCGTCGTCGTGTTCGTTGGCAGGCATATTATCGTCGTCAGATTTCTCACTAGCAACCAAATCGCCATCCTGAAGGTACTCGTCGAATGTCCGCAGCCACTTGTCCACCTTGGACTCGAATGCACTGCCATATCGATCTTTGTACTTGATGCTTTCATTGAGTTTTACATCTGCCACGAAGCCTTTCTTGTGCTCGGATGGAAAATACACTTGACATCCGACAACGTCCTCACGATACCCGAGTAAGAACCCAATGCGACAGTTTGCATTCAGCTTCGTCCGCATCGTGATAGGCGTGTGGCAATACACCAGCGAACCAAAAGCACGGATATGATGTATATCTGGCTTCGTGCCAAACATCACCTCGTATGGCGTGCATCCTGCACCCTTGCAGAACACCCGGTTCTTCACGTACACGGCGGTTTCCAACGCATGAATCCACATCGACTTTGGTAGACCAGAATCATGCATCATTGTCTTCACCATGCCTTCTAGAGTTTGATGAGTTCGCTCAACTGCATTGAGCTGCGAAGACTTAGGCCCAACCTTCGTGTGTACGATCCCCTTCGTCTTGTACCAGAGCTCCATGGTACTGTTACAAAACTCCTGGCCCTTATCAGTAAGTACCTGCTTGACAAGTCCAGCGTCTTGCTCATCACTTCGCCATTTGCGAATTACAACCTCTCCAACACGTTTTCCATGCTGTCTTTCTGCCCATGCAATGTACTGCTTCATGAACTGGTTCACCTCACCCTCTGTGCGAGACTTCATCAGGTAGGTGGTCACAAAGCGTGAGTATCCATCCAGTACTACGAGCACCGCAGTATACTGAGTCCCGTTGTGCACTCCCGGTATGAGCAGATCTGCGAACACTATGTCATTGACGCGCGTGATCTTACGCTCGAGGTTCTTCTGGAACGTTTTCCTTTTCTGCTTCCCGAAATGGCAGTCAGCACAGTCAAACTTGCCACGCTTCTTCAGCATGATGCCCTTTGCCATGCCTCGGTCCACCATCAATCGGATATATTCTGGACATGTATGTCCTAGACGCGCGTGCCACAAATCGATATCTGCAACACCATCGGTCACCGTAAAGTTCGCAATAACATGTTTCTTGGTTGATATTTTGCTATTCCTTGCCTTCTTCCCACTAACATTGTGGGTTCCGAACGTCCAAAGCTGGTGCTCGTATGTCGTGCGAATCACTTCAGTACCTTCCTTCGACATCCCGAACATCTTCGTGTCTTGGTCCCACGACATCTTGAACCCCTGGTCCAAAGCCTGTCCTGGTGAGAACAAGTTACACCCAGCCTTTGGCACATACAGTACATCTTCCAGAAATACTGTCACCATTTGCTCGTCAACCATTGTATCTAGCAGTACAGTTCCAAACCCCTCTGCTTGAGCTACTCCACTGTCGGTAAACCCTGAAACTGTCGGGTTCCAGTCGCTATCATCCATACTTTGGAGCGATGTGAAGTACTCCTTATTCGCCACGATGTGAGCATTGCTACCTGTGTCGAAGTACCACCGGTTCGGGTCGTAGTCTTTTGCTGCATGCTTCACAACGTCACTGACCACCACATCACGCTTGAGCGAGTGCGCCGACACCTGAGGTTTTTGTTTCGACTCTCCTTGTTCTTTCTTCGAACATGCATACTTCTGTTTTGCATTCTTCCGTCCGCTTGGCTGCCCACGTTTTTCTTCAGCCAACAGGTCCGGACAGTCACTTTTGTAGTGTCCCTTACCACCACAGTTGAAGCACTCGACATCCGCAATGTCAATCTTCTTCTTGAATTCTTTTCCGTGGTTTTGCTGCTTACTAGTCCTCCGAGTCCCTGAAGAGCTTCCTTGCGTCTTCTTGCCCGTGTTGTTTCCAAATGCATGACTATCCCAGTCTTTGCTTCGTGATTCTGCAGTCAAAATCAGCTCACGGATATTCTCTGGTGTGTATTTGCTCATGTCCTTACTGAACAAAACTTTCCTTCGTAGCTCGTTGTAGCACATCTGGTTTGGCAGACTACGCAGGAGAATATCCACCATTTGTAGATCATTCACAGGTGCCTCCAAGTCCTTCAGCTGCTCCATCATCTCGAACATCTTGTAGAGATGGCTACGCACATCACCATTGGCGCGCAGGTGAGTCCTGTGTAATTCACCGTTCAGGCGATACACCTTCTGCGCTTTCGTGGCCGAGTTCGTCTTCCCGTCGTAGATGCTGCACAGCTCACGCCACATTTCAGTGCCTGTCTTCTTTGACATCACTTGCTTGGCTAGTCGCATCGACAGTGAACCCTGGATGAGTATCTTCACCTTGGCCTGCTTCTTCTTGAAGTCATTTTTCTCTTCCTCTGTGTCTCCTTCGGTCTTCGTGCCGAGAACAATCTCATCCAACAAGCTCTTTTCAAACGCGTTGATCATTGACTGTTTATAGAATATCCAGTCTTCTCTGTCCCAACGGACCGGAATTCCCTTAGATCCTATCTTGAAGCCCTTCTTCTTGTGCTTGCTGTCGTCTGAGTCGGAAGATGAAGACATTGTTGCCTCTGTTACTGATCTTCTAGCTGTCTCGAATCGCGCCGTGTGCGCTAGCGAAGTCGTAGAGTTGGGCTTATAACCCTATTGGAATCTGGTAACACGCAGGCAACTTGTTGTTAAAGGGGGTAATCTTGGACTGGCGCCTCTCGGGCCCTCTGTTTTGCACTAACCAGTAGTACCCTATCATTGCTACGTACTCAACGGCCTTCAACGGCCCTAAGTAGTAGTCCACTTTCCAATACGGCGTTAGGTTCTCATCTATCATGTCTTCTTGGTCCATGGCTTGACGTACCACCACTCTCACGGGGACAGAATTTAATGTTTTATGCAGGTGTTGGAGCTACATTAGTCACTACAGGTATTTTGACGGCCGAACTGTGGGTCTTTCCGGTCCCGTTTTTTATCGTTATCGTACTCCTTCCCTGGGGTTGGATCTTTCTCGGGCTTTTGTGCGCTGTGGTCGGTATTCGAGCTTTCCGACTAATCCTTTCGAGGCAAAAGCAGCTTCGTCGACTGAAAAACGTTTCATGGCTTTTAATGTTGATGTATGTGGGGTATCCAGCTCTTCAAGTGCTATTTAACCACGCAAACCACACCATTTACTAATTGCCTGTTTTACTGTTGATGCCGATATTCAAGATTTTGATGAAGCGACTTTTTGCCCATCTTGCATCACACAAATGGGATATTGCCCCGGAAGAAACTGTCTTCAATATCGATTTTTTTGACGCTCTGTATTTGACGACCTTCATCCCGAATTTGACGTTTGTTGCATTGACAGCAATTATGGTAATTGATCTCGTTCAGACGGGAGCGGACTTATTGGAGCTTCATCATCGCACGCGCAGCATTTTAGAACGTATTCGCGAAGCTGCAGGCATTCATGACAACGTGGATAATCAAAGTTTACTTACCGCAGTTCGATTGTTTGTCATTCGAAACGAGAATATATCCGGAATTCGTGTGCGATCCTGTCTTTCATATCAACTATCCGATGTGAATCAAGCATTGCTGAAGAAATTAGAGAGGTGTTGGAAACCAGATCAATCTATTCAGCACTCACCTAGTCGAATTCACCCGTCAAGTCAAGATTTAGCTCTGGTGACAGATACCGGCCGAGTTCGAAACACTACCGCTGTTGCGCCTTGTCCTGGAGTGGATGATATAGTGAGAGGTGGCAGTCGTATACTTCGTTCTAGCATCGCTGATAGTTCTGGCGTTCTGCAGGAAGCTCTCGAAGTGTTGTTTACCTCGGAGCTCCTGATTCTGACCGAATACTTAGAGATCATCGTCCCTCTGATTTACGGTACCTTCGTGTTGGCGATGGTGCATTTGCCAAGTGCTCAATACCACACCGAGATGGTGGGTGTGACTCGAGAGAATGTTCACTCGACAGTTTCACGAATATTTATCTACGCCTTGCTGGAGCTTTTGTCGTTTCTTTTGCTGGTGGGGATCATAAAGCGGAATTGCTGCATTGACGCATTCTACCAGTTGGCGTTTGTTCTCGAGACTCAAATCCACCAAAACTTGTCAAAACTCATGCTTTGGATGATGATGACACTAGCGTTTCGCGTTGTGCACTTTGGTATGATTATGGTTTTAGTTCTCCTTTGCATTCGTACGATACATTTCCTAATTTTTGTTGTAGGTGCAGATTTTACCTTCGAGTTTGCCTGGATCGACAGCAAATAGATAAAGTTGTCATGCACTTGACTAATGACACCCCACAGGGTAAGCTTTCTACTGGAAATGCAAATACCATTCGTGATGTTCAATCTCTTGCTCTGGATTGCGTTCAACATTGACTTACAGAGCGGAGCATTTTGATACGTCTTTCATACTCCATACTCCCCATAAGAATTTTGTTTGTTTTAAGTGGTTTCTGTCAAATCGTCCAGAAAAACGCATTTAGGTTAGAGTCGTTTCAAACAAAGTACACTAGCTTATCCTTCACAGCCAACTGCAAATGTTTTGCAGCGGTGTCTGGCCCAGACTCCTCAGCACTTGGTATTCTTTGCAGATCACTCACTGTGGTGGGAACTATTCTCTGGAACGGGCATTGGCACTGGATGAGTTTACGCGGAAGACATCAACAACTCGCGCGGTTCTTTTGATCCTAGCGCCGCCTCTAATCACACTGGCAGTGATACTTTGTCAAGAAATTATTCCTCTTCATGATCCGATGGATGGATGGAGAGTGAATTATGGATTTTGGCCGCGTGTGGCTATCATCGGGGCGACATTAGGTTCTGTGTTATCAAGTCTTATTGGCCCCTGGCTTGACGTATCTCCACTGTCCGTCAGACAGAAAATAATGTGCAGCGTAGGAGCTGGGATTGCTTTGGTATCTGCTGGTGTTTTGACGGCCGAACTGTGGGTATTTCCAGTCCCATTTTTTATCGTTATCCTACTCCTTCCCGTGGCTTGGATCTTTCTCGGGTTTTTGTGCGCTGTGGTCGGTATTCGAGCTTTCCGACAAATCCTTTCAAGGCGTGATCAGCTTCGTCGACTGAATAACCTGACAGTGCTGATGATCCTGATGTGTGTGGGGTATCCAGCTCTTCAAGTGCTATTTAACCACGTAAGCCACACCATTTACGAACTGCCTGTTTTATTGTTGATGCCGGCATTTAAGGTTTTAACAAAACGACGTTTTGCACGTCTTGCATCACACAAATGGGATATTGCCCCGGAAGGAATTGTCTTCAATATCGATTTTTTCGACGCACTGTACCAGACGACTTTCATTCCAAATATGACTTTTGTTGCATTGACAGCAATTATGGTAATTGATCTCGTTCAGACTGGAGCGGATTTATTAGAGCTCCACCACCGTACACGCAGCATTTTAGAACGTCTTCGCGAAGCTGCAGATATTCCTCACAACGTGGATAGTCTCAGTTTACTTTCAGCGGTTCGATTTCTAGCCCTGCAAAATCAAAACATCTCGGGAATTCGAGTGCGATCCTGTCTGTCATATCAACTATCTGATGTGGATCGAGCATTACTGGAGAAACTGGTGAGGTGTTGGAAACCAGATCAATCTATTCAGCATTCACCTAGTCGAATTCACCCGTCAAGTCAAGATTTAGCTCTGGTGACAGATACCGGCCGTGTTCGAAACACTATCGCTGTTATGCCTTGTTCTTCAGTGGCTAAACAGCCCAAAGTCAGTGATAAAGTGACAGGTAGTAATTGTAAACTTCGCTCAAGCGTTGCCGATAGTTCTGGCGTTCTGCAAGAAGCTCTCGAAGTGTTGTTTACCTCGGAGCTCCTGATTCTGACCGAATACTTAGAGATCATCGTCCCTCTGATTTACGGTACCTTCGTGTTGGTGATGATGCATTTGCCAAGTGCTCAATACCACTCAGAGATGGTGGGTGTGACTCGAGAGAATGTTCACTCGACAGTATCACGAATATTCATCTACGCCTTGCTGGAGCTTTTGTCGTTTCTTGTGCTGGTGGGGATCATAAAGCGGAATTGTTGCATTGATGCTTTGAACCAATTGGCATTTGTTATGGAGACTCAAAGCCAACAGGTCTTGTCAAAGCTCTTGCATTGGATGACATTCACATTAGCATATCGGGTGGTGCATTTCGGTATGATCTTGATTTAGGTTTCTCAAAGTATTGCTCATTTTTTTTGTATGACAGGAGCAGATTTTACCTTCGAGTTTGCCTGGATCAACAGCAAATGTGGCAATTTGTCATGCAATTAATGGGAGTCTTAGCGACAGTACTTGTAGTGTATATGGTGGGGCCTGAACCGAATACAACTATAATCGAGATCTTTTCCCTGTTGTTCAAGTCCACTTACAGAGAACGCATCTAAGAGTTCTCAAGTTTATGACGGGGTTATTTTGAAGCAGCATGAACTCCATTACAGATCCAACTTACTCTCCAGACCCCTTTTTACTACATGTGCATGTACGAAGTATTATTTATTTATTTTCCTATACGAAAATGCGGTTAACTTGCTCGTCGCATCGAGGTGAAGCCAGGTAGATCGACACAGCCTGAGTATGCAGCATAGTTGAGCAGAATCGAGAGGCTTCGGCAGGCCACTGACTTGCGTTAGCGTTGTCCACCACAGATACACTTTGTCCATTGACCTCAAAGCGGTTAACACAAGACTCCAATGAGGTCAGGATCTCTCGTAGATGTTTGTAAAACACTCTACGGATCGAAGTAGCCGGGAAAGAGTTTGAAGAAGCCTCGAAGTTGTCCACACTGTCTCGAGAGGACCACTGCGGCTTACAGAGGCGAAAAAGTTCTTCTCGCATCATTGAGTACCGTCCAGGAGGGAGAACGATTTCACCTCCACCAGTAAGGGAATCACGATCCAAATTCACCACCACCAGGTCATTTGAAGGTCTTGGCATATCGCTACGACGAACATACGAGTCGTGAAGTCCGAAGATAAATGGCGTGGGGCAGTGAAGACAATCTTTGAGTGCCAATGGCAACACGGGAACGTACACGTGACTCCACACAAGCGGATACAGAAGTGCGCGAAGTGCTTCACTAACAGAAAACAAGATCGAGTAGCTCGAGGCTACCAGAACGATCTTCTTCTCCAGCAGAGCAAAAGCAAACAGTCGAAGTACGTTAATCAAGGAGAGACTATCAAATAAATCATCCAGACGAATGTCAAGTCGCGGAAGTGGATCATTTTCCTGAGGATTATCAGGCTGAAGCGAGAGGAAGTGAGAACCCATGGCAAGTGACGCGCTTAGAACTTGAGTAGGGGCAAGGAGAGTCGCGTCAGAGTCGTTGGTACTGGTATTGCCGTTGATTTGTTTCCATATAGCGCTTAAGAAATGCCGTAATGAATCTACAAGTGGGGCCTTGGAGATGATACAAAGACCACTAGGGCTTTCATCAGTCCCTAGTGCACTGCTTTGACTCACAGGCAGCCACACGGCTGCACCATACACTAAGGTTGCCCCGGTTCCTGCAATGAAATTAAAAGCAAGTGGGTTTTCAGCTGGGAAGATGTTCCCTGAAGGATTGAGGAATGGCTGGAGTTGGGTTTGAGCTGGAAAATCACCACTCGAACCTGGTGAAATATCAGTACACTTGATAGAACCATCGAGCTGAGCCGTGATGCTGAAGACCTGGCAATTCGCCCGTGAAAACACAACTGATGGATCCTCTGAAGCTAAAGTGTCCAGGCAAATAGGGTCCATTACGTTTGGCTGCTGGTAAAACGGGATACGCGCAGTACGCAGGAGAGCAGTTATGCTTTTAGTTCCGGATTGGTGAACGATAAAGTCACGATAGAGCGAGCTGTCGGCAAAGTTGGCGTAGCTTCTAGTGCCAATGACGCGAAATTCTTTCTCGACCTCTCGGGCGAGCTGGAAAAGGGCAGAAATTGTGTTTTCGACCTGGACATCCGTTGTCAATTCGCTTTTGCTTAGTCTTCGAGTGGTCAAGGTGTGGACAGCGACGGCGAGGATGTTCTTGGCGTGGATAGTACCCGACGATGCTGCTGGAACACCACCGTTATGGACTAGAAAGCGGGAGTGAAGGCGCTTTAAACGTGTCACTAACTGCTTGAATTTACTCTCGGACTCCGACGTCAATTCACCGGAACCCGCTAGTTTCCGATATAGTGGCGTGATCTGGAACGTTGTTTCAATCAAAAAGCTCAGTCGGTGATGATGCTGGTCTCGACCAGTTGCAGTGCTGTACAAGAAAGCCCACAGCACGGTGCAGCTCCATTCATCAGATAGCACCTCGTCCAAAGAGAACCGTGAAGTACTAATCGATACCCCAGAGCGAGAGTTTTCGAATGTAGGCACAGCTGCTGTGCTAATACGGATCGGTAAGTCGGACACAGCTCGTAGACGACCATTATCTGGGGAAGAAGGACTTTTGGTTTCCGATACAGTAGCAACTGTTGGTTGGAGTGTCATTCTAGGCTGTGGGGACAAAGGTGGTGACGTTGGCTGAGCTGTAGGCGACGTGACTGCTACCACTTTGTCGATCCAGTTGTCGAACGGAGACTCAGAACCAATATTTGGCAGCGACCGACGTCTTTCAACAGGTTTTGGCATTGTGGATTCACTACTAGGTGAGCATGGACTTGGAGGAGTGCACAAGCCACCACTATCAGTGAAATTTGTGACAGGAGAGTTGTGCTCTGTTGCCGGTTTAGTAGAACGTTCGCTCGCCTCCTCCATCTCACCATGGAGCCAACTGACGAGTCCTCCTTTCTGCTGGAAGGCAGAAAGAGCACGTTTCTGCTGCTGTGCAACTTGCTGCGTCTTGTCTTTCAACGAGGCAGCCGCAGCACTGAGCACGGACAACGTACTCGAATGTTTCGCTTCAAGTAAACTTTTTGAACTCGACCATCTACTTCCACTTGGCGTACTCGGTGCAGTTGCAGCATTTGCAACAATCCCCGGAGCGAAGAACGCACTTTGCAGCACAAGGCCATGCTTCACTGGTTGACTTTGGTCAACTCTTCCCAAATTTGTCACGGGTTGAATTGCAGCTTCCAAGGATTGAAGAAGCTTTGATGTAGTGTCTGCCATTGTCAGCGTACGAGATCACCAACTTGTCGATTGGCTCAACAACCGTTTTTCGCCTCGTGATCTATTACAAGAACTACCAACACAACTTGTGCTTAAAACGTTTTAGCCTAAACGACTTGTGCTTAAAGCCTAAACGACCACTCGCGATAGATTCGTACCCATATCCAACGCAACTTCAACGCAACTTCGGGCGCTAATTTTTTGCTGTTCGTTTCTATAAAGTCCACAGGCGGTACGCCGGTTCGTATCAAGTTCATTTTTCATTTTCCAATTCTCCTCGACGAAGACACACTCAAGTTTTGCAAAAGACAATGAAAGCCACACTTGTGTTTTTCCTGTTGCCATTGGTATCCACATCGGCGCAGTCGCATATCCGATGCCAAAACACCATTGGTGGACCATGTGGTGACAGTTCGCGTGATCGGGCAATGAACTGCTGTGACTACGGCTACTGTCAACCGTGGAACTCAGGCTACTACCAATGTATCGACAAACCCGATCTCTGTCCGAACCAGGAGACCGACATCGACTACAATGGGAACGATCTCGAGACAATCTACGGTGTGCAACCTGACGCCTGCTGCTCGAAGTGTGCAGCTACCAGTGGTTGTGCCGCTTACACGTTCGTGAACGAAAATCCGGACGGTAAGACTGCTTGTTACTTGAAGACGTCTACTGCCGGTCGCGTCGAGAAGAAAGGAGCAGTATCTGGAGCTTACAAGGACTTCAACTCTACTTGCAAAGCTAAAGTTTGGGACGGATGTGGCAATGCAAACGGAGTCACGTGTTGCCCCGATGATTCCTACTGCCAGCCTTGGAATTCCGGATACTATCAATGCATTGATCTCCCGGATCAATGTCCTGACCAGGAGGTGGATGTCGACTACTACGGCAATGATCTCCAGAAGATCTACGGACTCTACCCGACTGACTGTTGTAGCAAGTGTACCAGTACCAGTGGCTGTGCTGCTTACACTTTTATCAACGAAAATCCGGATGGAAAAACGGTATGCTACCTTAAATCCTCAACTGCGGGTCGTAGAGCCAAGAAAGGAGCTGTCTCGGCGGTTAACAAGGACTTCGTGCCGCCTACCTGCACTGCAAAGATCGGAGATTCGTGCGGAAATGCCAACAGCGGACCCTCTTGTTGTCCAAACGGAGCCTTCTGCCAGCCTTGGAACCCAGGATACTACCAATGTGTCGTTGTGTCGGACTGGTGCCCTACTATTGAAGTTGGCGTGGACTACTTCGGCGATGATCTCAGTGTGAAGAAGGGATTATTGCCTGACTCGTGCTGCAAGGCTTGCCACGAAGATTCGAGTTGCAAGGCCTTCACCTTTGTCAACAAGAATGACGACGGACAGAGTGCGTGCTACTTGAAGAGCGGCGGTGGATCACCAAAGAGCAACGCCGGCGCAATTTCGGGGTTCAAACTCGTGTGGGTCGAGTAAGCTTTGCTGTATTCATGTTTTTTTTAGCATACATTTGGATGTTCAGTTGTTGCATGACAACTTTTCACATTTGCTATTGATCCAGGCAAACTTGAAGGTAAAATCTGCACCTACAAGGACAATTAATATCGTAAATGAAAAGAAAAACGAAAAGCAAGGCATACCAAAATGCACGACTCGATAAGCTAATGTGAGTATCATCCAATGTGTGAGCTTTGACAGGATCTGTTGGCTTTGAGTCTTGATAACAAATGCCAATTGGTTCAAAGCATCAATACAACAATTCCTCTTTACGACCCCTGTGAGCAGAATAAACGACAACAGCTCCAGCAAGGCGTAAATGAATATTCGTGATACTGTCGAGTGAACATTCTCCCGAGTCACACCCGCCATCTCTGAGTGGTATTGAGCACTTGGCAAATGCACCATCACCAACACGAAGATACCGTAAATCAGAGGGACGATGATCTCTAAGTACTCTGTTAGAATCAGGATCTCCGAGGTAAACAAAACTTCGAGAGCTTCCTGCAGAACGCCGGAGCTATCGGCAACGCTTGAGCGAAGTTTACAATTACTATCTGTCACTTTATCACTGACTTTGGGCTGTTTAGCCACTGAAGGACAAGGCATAACAGCGATAGTGTTTCGAACACGGCCGGTATCTGTCACCACAGCTAAATCCTGAGCTGACGGGTGAATTCGACTAGGTGAATGCAGAATAGATTGATCTGGTTTCCAACACCTCACCAGTTTCTCCAGTAATGCTTGATCCACATCAGATAGTTGATATGAAAGACAGGATCGCACCCGAATTCCCGAGATATTTTGCTTTTGCAGGGCTAGAAATCGAACTGCTGAAAGTAAACTGAGACTATCCACGTTGTGAGGAATATCTGCAGCTTCGCGAAGACGCTCTAAAATGCTGTGTGTGCGGTGGTGGAGCTCTAATAAATCCGCTCCAGTCTGAATGAGATCAATGATCATAATTGCCACCAATGTTGCAGGTGCTAAACAAAAACCAAACAACAAAAAAACAAAAAACAACCAACAAACCCAACAAACCAAAAACCCCAACCCAACACCAACAAAAACACCAACAAAACACTGATTAAAAAGAACTTGGAGAGCTGGATACCCCACACACATCAACATTAAAAGCCCTGAAACGTTATTTAGTCGACGAAGCTGATCACGCCTTGATAGAATTCGTCGGAAAGCTTGGACGCCCACCACAGCACACAACAACACCAAAAAGACCCAAGACATGGGGAGAAGGAGGATTACAATGAAAAACGGGACCGGAAAAACCCACCGTTTGGCCGTCAACATACCCACAGCAACCAAAGCAGCTCCTAGACCTGTACTGCACGTTATTTTCTGCCTTGCAGTGAGTGGAGGTACGTCAAGCCACGGACCGATAAGACTTGATAACACAGAACCTAATGTCACCCCGATGATAGCCACGCGCAGCCAAAACCCGTAGTTCGTTCTCCATCCAGCCATCGGATCTTGAAGAGGAATAACCTCTTGACATAGCACTACTGTGAGTGTGATTAGAGGTGGCGTGATAATCAAAAGAAGAATACGAGTAGTTGATGTCTTCCGCGTAAACTCATCGAGCGCTAATGCCCGTTCAAGAGAATATTTCCCACCGCAGTGCGTGATCTGCAAAGAATACCAAGCGTTGGCGAGGTTGGTCCAGAAGCGGCTAGCAAGCATTTTCATGAGACAGCTGCAGTGCAGGACAAGTATAGCTTCGTTGGGGTTTATGTGACTGGCATTTACGTTTCTCTATTTGTTTTCGGGAAAATTTTTATAGTAACTCATTTCGCCTTTATATCTAAGTCGAAGAATTAGGAAAACAAAATGGTGTTTCGTGACATTTTATGGCGTCATTTGCAGTTCCAGATACCAACTATACTCTTTAGCCCTTCAAACTCTAGTTATTTGCATGAAATTTTTTCACAGTTGGTAGTGACCCAGGCAAACTTGAAGGTAAAATCTGCACCTGTAGAGAATATTAGTATCGCGAATGTTAAAGAAATACCAAACGTTTCATACCAAAATGTGCAACTCGATACGCTAGCGTGAACATCATCCAGACTAAAAGTTTCGATAAAACAAGTTGGCTGTGGGTCTCGAGGACAAATGCCAATTGGTACAAAGCATCAATACAACAATTCCGCTTTATGATCCCCACCAGCAAAAGAAACGACAAAAGCTCCAGCAAGGCATAGATAAACATTCGTGAAACTGTCGAGTGAACATTCTCTCGAGTCACACCCGCCATCTCTGAGTGGTATTGAGCACTTGGCAAATGCACCATCACCAACACGAAGGTACCGTAAATCAGAGGGACGATGATCTCTAAGTACTCGGTCAGAATCAGGATCTCCGATGTAAACAACACTTCGAGAGCTTCCTGCAGAACGCCAGAACTATCGACGATGCTAGAACGAAGTTTACGACTGCTACCTCTCGCAATATCATCCACTCCAGGACAAGGAGCAACAGCGATAGTATTTCGAACACGGCCAGGAACTGTCATCAGAGCTAAATCCTGAGCTAACGGATGGAATGGACTAGGTGAATGCTGAATAGACTGATCTGGTTTCCAACACCTCTCCAGTTTCTCCAGCAATGCTTGGTCCACATCAGATAGTTGATGTGATATACAGGATCGCACTCGAATTCCCGAGATATTTTGCTTTTGCAGGACTAGAAATCGAACTGCAGAAAGTAAACTGGGATTATCCACGTCGTCATCGAGATTCATAGCTTGGCGAAGACGTTCTAGGATATTACGTGTGCGATGATGAAGCTCCAATAAGTCCGCTCCAGTCTGAACGATATCGATTACCACAATTGCTGCCAATGTTGCAAACGTTAAATTCGGAATGAAGGTCGCTAAGTACAGCGCGTCAAAAAAATCGACCGTGAAGACGATCTCTCCCGGGACAATATCCCATTTGTGCGATGCAATATGCGCAAAAAGCCGCTTCATCAAAATCTTAAACACTGGTAACAGCAGAAGCACGGGCAATTCGTAAATGGTCTGATTTGCGTGGTTAAAAAGCACTTGGAGGGCTGGATACCCCACACACATCAACATTAAAAGCCATGAAACGTTATTCATTCGTCGAAGCTGATCACGCCTTGATAAGATGCGTCGGAAGGCTCGGATACCCATAACAGCACACAAAAACAAGAGAAGAATCCAGGATAAAGGTACCAGGAGGGAAATGATGAAAAACGGGACCGGAAAGACCCACAATTCGGCCGTCAAAATACCCACAGCAACCAAAGCAGCTCCAACACCTGCACAATACATTAAATTCTGTCCCCGTGATAGTGAAGGTACGTCAAGCCACGGACCGATAAGACTTGATAACACAGAACCTAATGTCACCCCGATGATAGCCACACGCGGCCAAAACCCGTAGTTCGTTCTCCATCCAGCCATTGGATCTTGAAGAGGAATAACCTCTTGACATAGCACTACTGTGAGTGTGATTAGAGGTGGCGTGATAATCAAAAGAAGAATACGAGTAGTTGATGTCTTCCGCGTAAACTCATCGAGCGCTAATGCCCGTTCAAGAGAATATTTCCCACCGCAGTGCGTGATCTGGAGAGTGTACCAAGCGTTGAAGAGTCTGGTCCAGACACCGCTGCAAAACATTTGCAGTTGGCTGTGAAGGAT
The DNA here is from genome assembly GCA_032432875.1 of Phytophthora meadii. Taxonomy (NCBI): domain Eukaryota; phylum Oomycota; class Peronosporomycetes; order Peronosporales; family Peronosporaceae; genus Phytophthora; species Phytophthora meadii. The sequence continues at coordinate 136,810 of JAUMGV010000075.1, read as the reverse complement.
AAGCTAGTGTACTTTGTTTGAAACGACCAAACCTAAATGTGTTTTTCTGGACGATTTGACAGAAACCACTTAAAACAAACAAAATACTTTGGGAGTATGGAGTATGAAAGACGTATCAAACGCTCCGCTCGGTAAGCCAACGTTGAACACAATTCAGAGCAAGAGATTGAACATCACGAATGGTATTTGAATTTCCAGTAGAAAACTTACCCTGTGGGATGCCATTAGTCAAGTGCACGACATCTTTATCTATTTGCTGTCGATCCAGCAAACTCGAAGGTAAAATCTGCACCTACAAAAAAAATGAGCAATACTTTGAGAAATCTAAATGAAATGCACCACCCGATATGCTAATGTGAACGTCATCCAAACAAGAGCTTTGACAAGATCTGTTGGCTTTGAGTCTCCATAACAAATGCCAACTGGTACAAAGCATCAATACAACAATTCCGCTTTATGATCCCCACCAGCAAAAGAAACGACAAAAGCTCCAGCAAGGCATAGATGAATATTCGTGATACGGTCGAGTGAACATTCTCTCGAGTCACACCCGCCATCTCTGAGTGGTATTGAGCACTTGGCAAATGCACCATCACCAACACGAAAGTACCGTAAATCAGAGGGACGATGATCTCAAAGTACTCTGTTAGAATCAGGATCTCCGAGGTAAACAACACTTCGAGAGCTTCCTATAGAACGCCGGAGCTATCGGCAACGCTTGAGCGAAGTTTACAATTACTACCTGTCACTTTATCACTGACTTTGGGCTGTTTAGCCACTGAAGGACAAGGCATAACAGCGATAGTGTTTCGAACTCGGCAAGGGACTGTCACCAGAGCTAAATCTTGACTTGACGGGTGAATTCGACTAGGTGAATGCTGAATAGATTGATCTGGTTTCCAATACCTCACCAGTTTCTCCAGTAATGCTCGATCCACATCAGATAGTTGATATGACAGACAGGATCGCACTCGAATTCCCGAGATATTTTGGTTTTGCAGGGCTAGAAATCGAACTGCGGTAAGTAAACTTTGATTATCCACGTTGTGAGGAATGTCTGCAGCTTCGCGAATACGTTCTAAAATGCTGCGCGTGCGGTGGTGGAGCTCTAATAAATCAACTCCAGTCTGAACGAGATCAATTACCATAATTGCTGTCAATGCAACAAAAGTCATATTTGGAATGAAAGTCGTCTGGTACAGTGCGTCGAAAAAATCGATATTGAAGACAATTCCTTCCGGGGCAATATCCCATTTGTGTGATGCAAGACGTGCAAAACGTCGCTTTGTTAAAACCTTAAATGCTGGCATCAACAGTAAAACAGGCAGTTCGTAAATGGTGTGGCTTACGTGGTAAAAAAAACACCTGAAAAGCTGGATACAGAACCTAATGACGCCCCGATGATAGCCACACGCGGCCAAAATCCATAATTTATTCTCCATCCATCCATCGGATCGTGAAGAGGAATAATTTCTTGACAAAGAATCACTGTCAGTGGAAGAATTGTAAGCCCTCCTAATGTTGTTTTCAAATACAAAAATCACTTGATCCATTCAAATTGGAAGGAAAAATCAGCGCCTGTATTAGTCATAGAAGACACATTGTTTAGATAAAAACTACAGTAGGCTTTGGTAGACAATGATAATCGTACCAAAGTGCTTCACCCGGTAAACCAGCGTGAACACAATCCAAAGCAAGAGCTGGGATAATACAAACGACATTTGGGTTTCCAGTACGAATCCTAGTTGGTAAAGCGCTCGAATACCGCAATTTCTCCTCATCATTAAGGTGAGCAGAAAGAACGAAATGAATTCCATCAGTGCAAACATTAACATCCTAGAGACTGTGGACCCAGCATTTTCACGAGTGATCCCCGCCATCTCCGAGTGATACTGTGCACTGGGCAAATGAACCATTGTCAATATATAGCTCGCGTATAAAGCAGGAATGACGATTTCCACAAATTCGACCAGAACAAGGCACTCGGACGTGAAGAGAACCTCAAGGGCTTCTTGAAGAATCTTCGAGGCATTATTAATTGAATCCCGTTGCTTGGTTCTTGTTCCAGTTAATTTACTATCGTTTAGACTGGGATGTTTGGGTAGAATTGCTACTGATGCCAGGGGTTTGACCGTACTACTCGTCCACGATACAGATTTGGACAGCACATGACTGAAATTTGCAGGAGGCTGTAAAATAATACGCGATGGTTTGCCATGAAAATTCAGCGCATCTAGCACCTTCTTGCCTTCGAATGATAACTGGTGAGAAACAGAGGAATTGACACGAATATTCGATTTTCGGATGGTCTGTATCGAGTAGTAGCATAAAGATCGTAACGCTGTGAGCAAATCATTGCTCGTATCGGTGTTTAGCAACCCAGCTGCCTCGTGAAGATGAATTAAGATGCTCTGTGTTCGCCGATGAAGCTCTTGTAATTCAATCACTGTCTGGATGAAATGGATAGTCAGTAGAGTAATCAGCGTTGTTGTCGACATCTGCGGCATGAAAGTGGCGAGGTAAAAGGCGTCGAAGAAATCCACAGTGAACACAACATATTCAGGAATCCTATCTTCCTTATGTGAAGCTGTCGACGATAAAATGACCTTCATTACAATTCTGCAAAGAGGAAGGAAGAGAAGCACAGGCAATTCGTAGCTCGTGTGATTGGCGTGATTAAAAAGCACCTCATAAGCTGGATAGACAGCAGTTATCAAATACTGCAACGTTCCAAGTTTACTCAATTTCTGCAGTAGTTCTTGCCGTGAACGTATTTGTTGCAAATGTCATGTTCCGACAGCGATTCGTAGAGAAACCACGAGTATCGCAGGCAGTACCAGCGATAACGATAGAATAAAGAAAGGAATAGGAAATACCCAGATCTTCGCTGTTATCATCCCGGCAGCAACAAAACCAATGGCTGTTAAACTACTAAATACGATCAATTGTCTTCCAGAGAGTTCCGAAACATCCAGCCACGAACCATGTTGTCTTCCTGCTGTATAGGCCACTATTGCTCCAAAACATCCGACTCGGACCCAGAAGCCGTAGTTTACTACCCAACCATCAGCTGGATCTTGAAGAGGAACACTTTCTTGACAGATGACAAGTACCAGTATAAGAAACGGAACCCCAACGCTTACAAGTACTACGCGAGTAAAAGTTGCTTGCCGAGTGTACTCTTCGAGAGCCAACATACGCTCAATTGAATATTTCCCACCGTAATGAGAGAGTTGCATGGAAAACCATAGCTTCGTGGCCTTCTTCAATTGAGCTTCCAGTCGATCTCTCTTCATCTTAAGAAATGACAGGAATTCTTCGATGACACTTAAATATAGACGTGCACAATTTTTAACATCATTATTGTACATCAATCTCAAACAATGAGGTAGTTGTTTATTATATTTTACGTATTGGGGCAACGATCCAACCATTGGAGGAATGATCTCTTGGCACAAGACGAGAGGATATAATTTCAGTTTTCCTATTGTTGTTTTCAAGACCCTATAGAAAATCACTTGATCCACTCAAATTGGAAGGAAAAATCAGCGCCTACAGTAAACAAAACAGAAGTCAACTTGTTAACTAGCTCTGCTTTTACGTGATAGGCAACGAAAGACGTACCAAAGTGCTTCACTCGGTAGGCCAACGTGAACACAATCCAAAGCAACAGTTTGGACATTACGAATGCCATTTGCGTTTCAAGTACAAATCCTAGTTGGTAAAGTGCATGAATACCGCAGTTTCTCTTCATGATCAAAGCGAGCACGACGATCGAAATTAATTCCATCAGTGCAAAAATCAACATTCGAGAGACCATCGACCCAGCGTTTTCACGAGTGATTCCCGACATTTCCGAGTGGTATTGCGCACTAGGCACGTGGACCATAACCAATACGTAGACAGCATAGAAAGCAGGGATAATAATTTCCACATATTCGATGAGAACAAGGCACTCTGACGCGAAGAGAACTTCAAGGGCCTCTTGAAGAATCATCGAGACGTTATTGAGCTGCTTGATCCGCGTATGAGTTAATCGATGAACCTTTAGACTAGGCCGTTTAGGTAAGGCTAGTACAGCTTCAAGGGGCCGAACCGTACTACTCGTTCTCGAACCACCATTAACCGATTGCACATGAATGGAATTCGGAGAAGATTTCAAGGCAATAAGCTGTGTTTTCCCTTGAAAACTCAGAGTGTCTAACAAGTTCTTACCCTCAGGTGATAACTTGTGAAAAATGGAGGAATACACACGGATATCCGAATTTCGAGCGGTATGTGTTGAGTAATAGCACAAAGATCGCAACGCCGTGAGCAAATCGTTATTCATATCCGTACTGACCAACCCAGCTGCCTCACGAAGACGCATTAAAATGCTCTGTGTTCGCCGATGAAGCTCTTGTAATTCAAGTGCTGTCTGGATGAAATGAATAGTCAGAAGTGTAATCAGCGTTGTTGTCGACATTTGAGGCATGAAAGTGGCAAGGTAAAAGGCGTCGAAGAAATCAACAGTGAACACCACTTGTTCGGGGATCATGTCTTCCTTGTGTGAAGCTGCTGACGAGAAAATGACCTTCATTACAATTCTGCAAAGAGGAAGGAAGAGAAGCACAGGCAATTCGTAGCTCGTGTGGTTGGCGTGATTGAAAACCACTTGATAAGCTGGGTAAGCAGCGCACAAAAAACCCTGCAACGCTCCAAGTTTATTAAGTCTCTGCAGTTGTTCTTGCCTCGACCGAATTTCATGAAACGCATGTGCCCCCACAACGATTCGTAGAGATACTACAAGTATCAATGGCCATACCACTGACAACGAAAGGATGAAGAAAGGAATGGGGAATACCCAGATTTCCGCTACAGCTATCCCGGCAGCAACAAAACCAATAGCTTTCAGAGAACAAAATGAGATCAATTGTCTTCCAGAGAGATCCGAGACATCGAGCCACGAGCCAAGTTGACTTCCTCCTGCAAAACCAACGACCGCTCCAAGACACCCAACTCGGACCCAGAAACCGTAGTTTACTTCCCAACCTTCAGCTGGATCTTGAAGAGGAACGCTTCCTTGACAGACGACAAGTACCAGTATAAGAAACGGAACTCCGACACTTACCAGAACCAAGCGAGTAAAAGTTGTTTGCCGAGTGTATTCTTCGAGAGCCAACACAATTGAATATTTCCCACCGTAATGAGAGAGTTGCATACCGAACCACATATTCGTCACTCTCTTCCATTGCGCTTCCAGTCGGTCTCTCTTCATCTTTTAAGACAAACGACAAGAATACGAGAGGTAAACTTAGTAACGATGGACATGGAGAGCGTTACGTGCTCGACTACAAACTGGCCCCACGCCTTGATTGCAGCAGACATGTATTCAGCACTAGAAGAATCGCTGGAAGGAACTAGCATCGCTTTGTGGCCTAATGGCCTCGTCGAGACGCAACTGGAAGGCTCAGGCTCTTTTTGAGTCGTGACATTTTACTGACGAACAAGCACGAGACTTCACTTTCGCTTTTTGATCTCCACCGCAAGAGTGAGGACAGTAAACAGTCATGACGATAATAGGAAGGAAGTTCTTCGTGATGCGGTGGATGGCGGTCGTTGTTACATTTCTTGTGGTACAGATGAGAACACAATGCTGCTGTGCGGTTAGACTACGGGCAGAAAACTACGTGCAAGATACCAGAGACAACCAGAATGGTGATAAAACTACACGTGCGCTGCTGAGTTTAGCTGCTAAGGATAAATTACCTTCTACCACAAGTTCAGAGGCGAAAAACTACTCGGGAAAAGCACCCGACAACAAGCAAAAGGCCACAATAGAAAGCACGTCAGGATCCATTGACTTGGTGAGTGCAGAACAGCCTACTACTGAGCTGGAGACGGATGAACTATTGGACTCCGGGTCCAATCAAGACGAATCGACACCGCCTGAGGTTATTGACGCGGAAAATACTGTTGTACCAAACGGGGAATTGAGTACAGGAACTCCACCAAAAAGCCTGAATCGCGATGGAAATGGGAACTCCAATGGAAACACGTTAAAGTCTACGTCGACAGTGTCGACTCCTAGCGAGAGTTCTGCCACCCCGAACGGCAATGGCAATGGCAATGGCAACTCGAACGGGAACGGGAACGGGAAGTCAAATGGCAACGGCAATGGCAATGGGAACGCGAATGGCAATGGGCCCAAGTCCACGTCGTCAGCGTCCGGTGATAGCGAGAGTCCTGTGACTTCGAACGGCAATGGCAATGGCAATGGCAATGGCAACTCGAACGGGAACGGGAAGTCGAATGGCAACGGCAACGGGAATGGCAACGGCAACGGCAATGGGAACGCGAATGGCAATGGGCCCAAGTCGACGTCGTCAGCGTCCGGTGATAGCGAGAGTCCTGTGACTTCGAACGGCAATGGCAATGGCAATGGCAACTCGAACGGGAACGGGAAGTCGAATGGACGGCAACGGGAATGGCAACGGCAACGGCAATGGGAACGCGAATGGCAATGGGCCCAAGTCACGTCGTCAGCGTCCGGTGATAGCGAGAGTCCTGTGACTTCGACGGATGGCAATGGCAATGGCAATGGCAACTCGAACGGGAACGGGAAGTCGAATGGCAACGGCAACGGGAATGGCAACGGCAACGGCAATGGGAACGCGAATGGCAATGGGCCCAAGTCGACGTCGTCAGCGTCCGGTGATAGCGAGAGTCCTGTGACTTCGAACGGCAATGGCAACTCGAACGGGAACGGGAAGTCGAATGGCAACGGCAACGGGAATGGCAACGGCAACGGCAATGGGAACGCGAATGGCAATGGGCCCAAGTCGACGTCGTCAGCGTCCGGTGATAGCGAGAGTCCTGTGACTTCGAACGGCAATGGCAATGGCAACTCGAACGGGAACGGGAAGTCGAATGGCAACGGCAACGGGAATGGCAACGGCAATGGCAATGGTGGAGTTATCCACGAAGGGCATCAAGGAACCGGAGCAGATTCTGTGAGAGCCTGACGCCGACGTTCTGGGGATCACGGTGGAGTTGTGTTCCCGCCGCTCGCAACTTCTCCGCGCGTCTGTGGACGTGGGCATCGGGTTGGCAACAACCGTTTGAATCAGCATACGAATATTGAGTTGACTCCAGTATTTTTGCCCGTTCACCTAGCGCGCCTACAAATGCGAACTCGACAGTGAAACTTGCTGCTAGATGCATACAAGACATGCTAGTGAATACATCGTGTTGCGTTCGTAGCGGCTGAACGCGTGCAGCGATCGCACCACCACGTTTTATTTTATATTTATTTCTAAAATTATATTTAAATTTAGTTTTATTCATAGAATAATAATTTTATTTTTTTTTTTTTTTTGTACCTTAAACGGACGTTTATTACGTGAAATACGTTTTTGAATAAAAATTTTTTTTAATTTTTTAGACGTTTTTGCATTTGTATGTGTACGTTGTCCTCTAACAGGTAATCCTTGACTTTGTCTAATTCCACGATACTTTTAATTTCTACTAATTCATTTAATCTTTCAGTTTTAGCTTTTTTTAAAAGTTGTTCAACTTTTAAGTTTTTATTAATATAATTAATAAGTCGATTTACGTGGTTGTTTTTAAGTTTATTAAGGGTGATTTGAGGATTAATTCCTATATTTTTACAAATTTTCTTAGATTGAAATTCATTAATACCATATAATATAGTTAATGAATATAAAATACTTTTTGAATCTGAAATTGTTTTATTAAAAATATATAACATAATAGATTTTATCTATATACCATATAAAATGATAGAAAAAAAAATAAATCCCATAACACCATCACAACGTCAAACATTTTTATTAAAAAAAAATAATTTAACTAAAATTTTCAAAATTAAATCTTTAACAAAAGGTTTTCAACGTGCTAATGGTAGAAATAATCAAGGTAAAATAACAGTAAGACATCGAGGGGGCGGACATAAACGTTTATATAGAAAAATTAATTTTAATAGATCTCAAAATATAGAAGGTTATGTTATTAAAATTTTATATGATCCTAATCGTTCCGCAAATATTGCATATATAAAAAATGATTTTAAATCTTATTTAATTTTAGCACCTGAAGGTTTAAAAATAAATCAATATATAAAAAGTTCATCTCAAGCTGAATTAAAAGTAGGTAATGCTTTACCGTTGCAAAATATACCTATTGGTAGTTTAATACATAATATTAGTTTATATCCAAAATCAAGAGGAAAATTAATAAGAAGTGCCGGAACATCTGCACAATTAATTCAGAAAATTAATAATAAATATGCTAGAATTCGTTTAAATTCTGGTGAATTAAAATTAATATTATTAACATGTTATGCAACATTAGGTATAGTTTCTAATATTAATCATAAAAAAATAAAATTAGGTAAAGCTGGACGTTCACGTTGGTTAAATAGAAGACCTTCTGTACGTGGAGTAGCTAAAAACCCTGTTGATCATCCACATGGAGGTGGTGAAGGTAAAACAAGTGGTGGAAGACCTTCTGTAACACCTAAAGGTAAAATAACAAAAGGAAAACCTACACGTAAAAAAAATAAAAAAAAATTAATTATTCAATAAATTATGTCTAGAAGTAAATATAAAGGTCCTTTTTTTAAAGTTAATTTATTAAAAAAAAAACAATGGATGAAAATAATGAATAAAAATCTTACGATATTACCGGAATATAGTAATTATTCTGTTAGTGTTTATAATGGTAAAATTTTTATTAATTTAGAAATAAATGATAAAATGATTGGTTTTAAATTTGGTGAATTTATTAATACACGAAAAAAACATATATATAAAAAAAAAAAATAATAATTTATGGGTCAAAAAATTATACCAATTAGTTTAAGATTACAAGAAAAAAAAAATTGGAGTTCAAAATGGATTGTTAATAATAATGAATATTCAAATTTATTACATTTTGATTTAGAAATTAAAAAATATTTTAATAATATTTTTAATTATAAAAATTTAAAATTAATAGATATAAATATAGTAAAAATATCAAATAATATTAATATATACGTTTATTTGCAAAAAAATGCAAAAAATTATCATAAATTACCTTATAATAAAATTATAAATAATTTAAGTTTTTATTATCCTAATAATAATATTAAATTATTTATTAAAAATGTTCAATTTTTTGAGTTTTTTAAATTACGAAAAAATTTAAAAAAAATTTTTAATAAAATAAAAAAAAATAATAAAATTAATAAAAATGTTAAAAAAATGATTTATAATTTTAGTTATGCTTTTTATACTAAAAAAATTAATATTATAACTTTTTACATAAAACAAACATTAGAAAGAAAAAAAACACATAAAAAATTTATAAATAATATTGATAATATGCTTCAAGAATTTTTTAAAATGTTTTCTAATTTTGTTGGATATCGCTTACAATTTAAAGGTCGTCTAAATAAATCAAAACGAAAAAAAAAATGGTTTTTCAAAAAGGAAAAATACCTTTAAACACATTAGAATATGATATTAAATATCATTTTAATGAATTTAAAACCCCATCAGGTATATGTAGTATCAAATTATGGGTTTTTTTTAAACCTTTAAAAGTAACTTTAAATTCTAAATTTTTAAAAAAACAAATAAAATAAAAACTTAAATAAAAAAAATTTAATTATGTTATTTCCTAAAAAAACTAAATATAAAAAACAATTTAAAGGTAAACTTGTAGGTAAAACAACAAAAAGTAATAATATCGTTTACGGTAAATATGCGATTAAAGTTTTAGAAGAAACACGTTTAACTTCTAGACAAATAGAAGCAACACGTAGAATAATTATTCGAAAAATGAAAAGATTAGGATTTTTATGGATTCGAATTTTTCCGGATACTCCTGTAACAGCAAAACCTACAGAAAACCGTATGGGTAAGGGTAAAGGTGCTGTTTCTTTTTGGGTAGCTAAAGTTAAAAAGGGTCAAATTTTATATGAAATTAGTGGTATTTCATTAGAAAATGCAAAAAAAGTTTTAAAAGCAGGTTCAAATAAATTACCTGTTAAAACAAAATTTATTTATAAATAAATACAATAAGGCTTATAGTTTAATTGGTTAGAGCATACCGCTCATAACGGTATAGTTGTAGGTTCAAGTCCTACTAGGCCTAATAAAAAATTTATTTTAAATGCAAAAATTAAAAAAACAAAAAATTAATAATTTACTAACTTATCAACAATTTTTAAAAAATAATTATTTAAAAAAAAAACAATTTAAATTAAAAAATATTTTATTTAAGAATCAAATTTTATTTGATAATTTAAATTTAGAATCATATGTAATTGAATTTAATAATTATGAAAATCTTTATTTACCTTTTACTTTAATAAAAATAGATGAAATTTCAACAATTGATATGAAATATGAAAATGTTATTTTATTTAATTATGACCTAACTTATAATATATTATATCAATTTAATAAAATAATGTTTCAAATTATTTTAAAAAAAAAAAATAATTCAATAAAAGGTCGTTTATTAGGTGGAAACCGTAATAATAGAAAAATTTTCATTTCTATTTTAGGTTTTATTTTTTCAATGAAACCTATTAATTTAAATAATGCTTTAAATTATAAAAAAAAAAATTATTTTAATAAATATAATAAAAAAGGGTTTTATAAACAAAAGGTTAATTCTACTCGATTAATTAATTGTTATAAATTAAGATATTTAAATTTTCAAGTAAATAATATTAATAATTTAAATATTTTTAAAAAATCAAAAAAAGAACTTTCAAGATTATCATATATACAAACTATTATTAAAAATCAAAAAATATCAAATAATAATTTAAAATAAAAAGTATTCTTTCAAGAAAAATATATGTTGAAGAAATAAAATTTAAAAATAAAATTATGCCACAATTCGATCAATTTTCGTTTTTTAATCAAGTTACATGGTTTTTATTTTTCTTTTTTAATTTTTATTTTTTTGTTACTTATTTTTTTTTACCTAAAATTTGTTATAATTTAAAATTTAGAAAAAAAAAAATAATTTTTGATAATAAAAAAAAAATCAAATTAATTTTGAAAAAAATAATATTATTTTTTTTTTTAATAATTCATATAAAACTTTTTGTTCTAATTTTGAATTATTTATTAATAAAAAATTATCAATTTATAAAAAAAATCAAGAAATTAAAATACAAGAAACTCCAATTTTTAATACTTTATTAAAACAAAAGATTAATATTTTTTTAAATCAAAAATTTTTATTATTTAAAAAAATTTTTTAATAGTTAATTAATTTTTTAATTAACTTTAAAATAAGTGTATAGCTCAGTTGGTAGAGCACCGGACTTTTAATCCGATGGTCTTGGGTTCAAGTCCCAATACACTTATTGGGGATATATTTCAACTGGTAGAAAGTATGTTTTGCAAATATAAGGTTATCGGTTCGAATCCGATTATCTCCATATTTATTTTTATTAGATAATTTTATGCAAAAAAAAATTAAAAAAAATATTAAACAACGTTATTTATTCAAAAATTTTGAAAAAAATAGATTAACATTAAAAATTCTTTCAAAAAATTTAAATATTGAAAAAGATCTTAGATGGAAATTGCAACAAAAATGGTTTTTTTTCCATCAAAATTCATCAGTTACTAGAATTAAAAATTTATGTGTTTTAACAGGTCGTTCTAAAAGTATATATCGTTTATTTAAAATTTCTAGAATACAATTACGTAAATTAGCATCTAAAGGTTTTTTACCAGGTATTTCAAAATACAGTTGGTAATTTTTATTATGATTATTACAGATACTCTTTCAAATTTATTTTCAAAAATAAAAAACGGTTATTTAGCAAAAAAATCAAAAATAGTACAACAAAACTCAAAACAAAGTATAAATATTTTAAATATTTTAGTTAAAGAAGGTTTTATAAAAAGTTATAAAATAAATTCAAAAAATCAAATAGATATTTACTTAAAATATCGAAAAAATAAAGCAGTTATCACAGAAATAAAACGTTTATCAAAACCAGGAAAACGTTTATATATTGCTAATAAAGATTTATATAAAAAAAAAACAGGATTTTATATCCTTTCAACTTCAATAGGTATTTTAACAGATTTACAAGCTAAAAAATTAAATGTTGGCGGTGAATTAATATGTAAAATTTCTTAATATTAAAAAAATTATGATTAAAATATTAAAAAAAAATAAAACAATAAAAAATAAAAATTTTTTTAAAAGTTCTTTAGGAAATATTCAACTTTTTTTTATAGATAAAACTTTTATTGTTCCAACTGAAATAAAAATTTATAATAAAGATAAAATAATTTTTTTTGAAACCTCTTCGGGTTTATTATCTTTAAAAATTATTAATAATTTATTTTTTTTTATAAAAAAAAATAAATTATTAATAAATGTTAATATAAATAAAAATAAAAAAAGTATTTTAAATTTATATAATAAACTAATTAAGATAAAAATAAAAGGTGTTTCTCAAGGTTTTAAAATTAGTTTACTTTTAAAAGGAATCGGTTTTAAATCTTATATTGAAAATAATAATTTAATTTTAAAATTAGGGTTTAGTCACAATATTATAATACCTATTCCAAAAAATATTGAAATTATTAATCAATCAAATACCTTAATTTTTAGTAGTATAGATTTTATTTTTTTAAGTCAATTTGTACATTATATTAAAAATCATAAAAAACCTGAACCATATAAAGGTAAAGGTTTATTATTAAAAAATGAAAAAATTTTACAAAAAGAAGGTAAAAAAAGTAAAAAATAATTAAATATGATACAAAAAAAAAAAAATAATAATAATAATATTTTATTAAATTTATTATTTAAATCAAAAAATATGTATGGGGATTCATTAACTTATACAAATAAAGAAATCTTACCTTTTATATATGGTAGTCGATATGATTATACAATAATTAATTTAAAAGATGTTTCATTTTTTTTAAAACGTATATTTAAATTAATAAAAAATATTGTCCAAAAAAATGAAAAAATTTTAATAATAGGAAATGCAGATGAAGTTCACTTTTTATTAAATACATCTTTTATAAAAAAAATAAAAATCTTATTTTTTTTAATAAAGAATGGATAAATGGTTTAATTACTAATAAAATTATGGATACCACATTTAATAAAGTAATTAATTATTTAATTAAAGAAAATGAAATAAAATTAGTTTTAATTATTAAAAGTTCAATTAAAGATACATTTTTAAATCAAGAACTTTCTACTTTAAAAATTCCAACTATTTCGTTAATTAATACAAATCAAACAATAAAAAATATAAATTATCCTATAATAACAAATTCTAAAAATATTCAATCAATATATACTTTAATGTATTTATTACGTAAAATATTTTAATAAAATATTATGAATAAATTAAAACCAAGAAATAAAATATGTTTTCAAAATAATAGAAACATTCATAAAAATTTAAACTTATTAAAATTAAAATCAAAAAAATGGAATTTATTTAAAAAAAAATTAAGATATAGAAAAGAAATTAAACCTGAAAAACGAAAAAAATTTTTTCAAAAAAGATTATTTGAAAAACAACAATTTAGAAATTTTTACGGTTGTATTCATGAATATCAATTAAAAAATATATTTAAAAAATTATCAAAAAAAGATAATAAAATAAATATATTTAAAAAATTTGTTATATTATTAGAAAGTCGTTTAGATATAAATCTTGTTAGATTGAAATTAGTAAAAACAGTATTTCAAGCAAAACAATTAATTAATCATAAAAAAATTAAAGTTAATAATAAAATTATAAATAAACCAAATTTTATATTACAAAAAGGTGATATTATTTATATTATTAAATAAATAAAAATATGCAAAAATTTAAAAAAAATTATCAAAAAAATAAAAAATTTAATAAACAATATTTTAATCATAAAAAAAATAAATATCCATATTTTTATAAAAAAAAAAATAAAAATTCTTATAAAAATAGTATTTATTATCTTTTAGGTGAAAAAAAACCATTAAGACCCTTAACGACAGCGTATTTACATAGAAATAAAAAAATAAAAACGGGTATTTTTTTTAAAGAACCTACGTTTAAAACTATTTTATATCCTTTCTATTTAAATTTAAAATTAATTAATGAATATTTAAAAAAAAAATAAAAATTTAAACCATTTAAATGGTTTAAGTATTAATAATAAAAGCATTAAGTGGATGCCTTGGCATTAATTTAATTTTTAGGACGTAAAAAATGCGAAAAGCTATATTAAATATTATATTATTTTGAAATATAGATTTCCTAAAGAAAACTATTTCTTTGTGAAATTTTAAAAAACAGTGAATTGAAATATCTAAGTAACTGTTAAAAAAATCAAACGAGATTCCGTAAGTAATGACGAATGAAAATGGAAATTAGGTTTATAAATAAAATTAATTATTTGAAAAATTTTGAAAAATTTACTTAAAAAGGTGAAAGTCCTGTAAAATAATTAATATTTTTATTATAGTAAAAAGAGGTATGTGTAATCTTTTTTGAATATTGGGGGACCACCCTCAAAACCTTTTAAAAATTAATGATCGATAGTGAACAAGTACTGTAAAGGAAAGGTGAAAAAGAACTTTTGAGTTTGAAATAATTCTGAAACTTAATGTTAATAATCAATTGAAACTTTTTTAAAAAGTGACAATGTACCTTTTGCATAATGGGCCAGCAAGTTTATTTTTATAGCAAGCTTAAATTAAAAATGTAGGCGTAGATAAATCAAGTTTTAAAAAGCTTTTTAGTTATATAAATAAGACCCGAAACTGAGTGATCTAACCATGAACAGATTGAAAAATAGGTAAAACTATTTGGAGGATCGAACTCACATATGTGGCAAAATATGGAGATGATTTGTGGTTAGGAGTGAAAGGCTAATCAAACTCAGAGTCTGGTTTTCCGCGAAATCTATTGAAGTAGAGCATTTAAAATCTTTTTTTGGGGTAGAGCACTCATTGAGCTAGGGGGCGTAAAAACTTACTGAATTCTTGGAAACTCCGAATACAAAAAAATGAAATTTAAATAGACAGACATTAGGCGCTAAGGTCTTTTGTCAAGAGGGAAACAGCCAGATTGATCGCTAAGGTCTCTAAATAATATTCTAAGTGAAAAAGGAAGTGAAAAAATGATTACAACCAGTAGGTAGGCTTGGAAGCAGCCATCCTTTAAAGAAAGCGTAATAGCTCATTGGTCTAGTTTTTTTGCGCCTAAAATGTATCGAGACTTAAGAAATTTACCGAAGCGGCAAGTTTTATTTTATTAATAAAACGGTAGCGGAACATTCTGTATGTTAATAAAGATATATTGTGAAATATGTTGAAGATATCAGAAAAGAAAATGCTGGCATTAGTAACAAAAAATAACGAATATGAATCGTTATCACCGTAAATCCAAGGGTTTCTATGTTAAAATGTATTTCATAGAGTGAAACGGCCCCTAAGAAAGATTTGACGAAAGCAAATTTTGATGGGATAATTTTTAAATTAAATTTTTTTTAAAAAGTGACAAAAATTTTTAATTTTTCAGGAAATAGCTTTTTTAATTAAAAACCGTACCCTAAACCGACACAGGTGGATAGGTCGAGTAGACTAAGGTGAATGAGAGAACTATATTGAAGGAACTCGGCAAAATGACTTTGTAACTTCGGGATAAAAAGTACCTAATTATTTTATATAATTAGGTGTCACAAAATAGGGGGTTGCGACTGTTTAATAAAAACTTAGGACTCTGCTAAATGGTAACATGATGTATAGGGTCTGACACCTGCCCGGTGCTGGAAGATTAAAAGGAGATGTTTGCGCATTAAATGGAAGTCCCAGTAAACGGCGGCCGTAACTCTGACGGTCCTAAGGTAGCGAAATTCCTTGTCGGGTAAGTTCCGACCTGCATGAATGGTGTAACGACATCCCCGCTGTCTCCAATATAGACTCAGTGAATTTGAATTATCCGTGAAGATGCGGATTTTCTATAGTTAGACGGAAAGACCCCGTGAACCTTTACTACATCTTTATATTGTTATTTTATTTAATATGTGTAGTATAAGTGGTAATTGTTTAGACCTTTACGCTAGTAAATTGTTTAGATATCTTTGAAATACCACTCTTATTAAAATAAATAACTAATATTTTTAAAATAGACAGTGTATGGTTGGTAGTTTGACTGGGGCGGTCACCTCCTAAAGAGTAACGGAGGTGTACAAAGGTAAGCTCAAATTGGATAATAGTATCAATTGTAGAGCATAATGGTAAAGCTTGCTTGACTGTAAGATAGACATATCAAACAGGGACGAAAGTCGGTCATAGTGATCCGATAATTCTTTGTGGAAAGATTATCGCTCAACGGATAAAAGGTACTCCGGGGATAACAGGCTGATGACTCCTAAGAGCTCCTATCGACGGAGTCGTTTGGCACCTCGATGTCGACTCATCACATCCTGGAGCTGAAGAAGGTTCCAAGGGTTCGGCTGTTCGCCGATTAAAGTGGTACGTGAGTTGGGTTTAGAACGTCGTGAGACAGTTTGGTTCCTATCTTCTATAGATATTTTGAAAAATGAAAGAATCTAACTCTAGTACGAGAGGACCGAGAAGGGTAAATCTCTGGTGTATCGGTTGTTGAAAGGCATCGCCGAGTAGCTAAATTTATTTTGGATAATTACTGAAAGCATCTAAGTAAGAAACCATTCTTAAAAATTTTTCATATAAAAACTGTAAAAGATGATTACATTGATAGGTTTTAAGTGTAAATATTGTAAAATATGTAGCTTAAAAATACTAAAAGTTTTATATTTTAAAATATAAATATTTCTTTGTAGCTCAACGGTAGAGCAAATGGCTGTTAACCATTAGGTTGTAGGTTCAAATCCTATCAAAGAAGTTTTATATTTTAGGTCGAATAGCCAAGTCAGGTTTAAGGCAGTAGTTTGCTAAACTATCAGTTAAATTTTTAACTCGTGGGTTCAAATCCCACTTCGACTTATTTTATTAATATAAAAATAGGATAGGATGATGTAGTTTAATGGTAGAGCGTGGGAATCATAATCCTAATGTTGTAGGTTCAAATCCTACCATCATTATTTTCTTTTAATAAAAATATATTATAACAAATATTGTCTTTAAACGGAAGGTAGCATAGTCTGGCTAATGCATCTGTTTTGGGAACAGGAGATCAAAGGTTCAAATCCTTTTCTTCCGAAAACAGGCAATAAGATGAGATAGAGTAATAGGTTAACTTATCAGGCTCATAATCTGAAGATGTAGGTTCAAATCCTACTCTCATCATTTAATTATTCTAAAATTTATGATTCAAATTCAAACTAAATTAAAAGTAAATGATAATAGTGGTATTAAAATAGGACAATGTATAAAAATATATAAAAAAAAGTTGGTAAAATTGGTGATATGATTTTAATTTCTTCAAAAAAATTACGTTTAAATCAAAAAAAAAAAATTAAAATAGTTAAAGGTGATTTATTTAAAGCTTTAATTATTCATACAACATATCAAAAAAAAAGTACAATAGGTAATTTAATAAAATTTGATAAAAATTGTATAATTATTTTAAATAATCAAAATAAACCATTAGGTACACGTATTTTTGGTCCAATTACCTCTGAATTTAGAAAGCAAAAAAATTTCAAAATATTATCATTAGCTTCAAATATTTTATAAACTATGGAAAAAAATTTACAAAATCATTATCAAAATGTTACTATATACGATCTTTTAACAAAATTAAATTTTAAAAATATATTTGAAATTCCTAAAATCACTAAAATTTGTTTAAATATTGGTTTTAAAGATGCAAATATTGAAAAAAAAAAATTAATTAATATAATATTACTTTTAAAATTAATAACAAATCAAAAACCTATAATAACTAAATCAAAAAAAAATAATATTTTTTTAAAAATTAAAAAAAATTCAATAATAGGTTGTAAAATAACTTTAAGGAAAAAAAAAATTTTTAATTTTTTAGAAAAATTTTTAATTTTTGTTTTACAAAATATTACTAAAATAAATTTTAATTTTAAAAATAAAAATATTTTAAATTTTCAAATTCAAAATATTTTATATTTTTTTGAATTAAAAACGGAATTTTTAAAATTTAAAAATATTCCACCAATTGATGTATCCATTCATACGAATGCTAAAAATTCTAATGAATTATTTTTATTATTAAATTCACTTTTTATAATTAAAAAATAATTTATTGCAAAAATAGCTCAATGGTAGAGTATAACCTTGCCAAGGTTAATGTTGAGGGTTCGAATCCCTTTTTTTGCTTTTAATATTAAATTAAAAATGGACCCAAAGGCAGTATTTGGTATTTCCATATTTTAAATTAATAGGGAATAATAATAGAATTGACATTTATTTGTGATTATAGATTAATTGGTAAATCCTTTATCTTCCAAGTAAATATTGTGGGTTCGAGTCCCACTAATCACAATTAATTTTAATATAGGAGAAATGGCTGAGTGGTTAAAAGCGGCAGACTGTAAATTTGTTGAAATAATTTCTACGTAGGTTCAAATCCTACTTTCTCCAAACCAAACAAAAGTATTATGTTATATCTAATATTTAATATTATAATATCTTTATATATAACCTCAAAAAAAATAAATATACGTAATTTAAAACTTTTTTATTTATATTTTTTAACCGTATTTATATAAAAAAAAATATCATACATTTTCATTTCTTAATGTTAATTCTACAATATTTTTCTACCGATATAGCTTTTTGTTCTGATTTTGATGAGGCACAAAGTGACTCCTCTGAATCAGAAGATCCTGATATACCAAAAGTGCTTAAAAGTGAGATTAATGAAAAAGAAAAATTACTGTCAAATATCTATAAACATCTAGTACAAGCTGATTTTAAAGGTACACAGTCTGATGTTATAATTGAATTGGAAAAAAATAAACAATTATTATTTAATTACGCAAATAGTCAATCCCCAAAAACAGTTTTTAGTACATCTTTTGATAAAAATTTTGAATGTGATAATTTTGAATACCGTTGTAAAGCGTTACAAGAGGGCTCAGACATTTGTCTAGAAACCGTCAAAAAATCTTCGATTCAAAATCCCGATAATATTGAATGTAAACAATTATATAAAAATTTTTTAAATTTAAAAAATTATGGTTTAATAAATGAAATTTATTGCGCGAACGGTCAACTTGAAAGTTTTCAGAAATTCTCTTTTTCTAAAGAATATAGTGAGGAATGGGCAAATTTTTTAGCAGAGGAATTACCTAAAAATCAAAATATGCATGAAAATGAGCGTAAAAATTCTATATTTCTACCCGTTCTACAAATATCAGAGTTAGAAAATAATATTGAAATGGAAGGTAAATCTGAAGATTAAAAATAATATATTAAAGTATAAAAAATAAAAAATTATCTATTCTTTAAGATAAGATAAAAATTAATATAAGAATGTTATATTATTAAATTTTTAAATATTTTGTTATTTTAAAAATTAATATTAAATAATTAATATAAAAGTTAAATAGAGTTTGATCCTGGCTCAGAATAAATGCTATCGGTATGCTTAACACATGCAAGTCGAATGTTTTAAAAACATGGCGAACGGGTGAGTAACACGTGAATAATCTACCTTTTAATTCAGAATAATTATTTTTATAAAAATACTGAATAAATAAATTAAAGTTTTGAAAACGTTAAAAGATGAGTTTGCGCAAGATTACGGTAGTTGGTAGTTTAATAGACTACCAAGCCTATTATCTTTAGCTGGTTTGAAAGAATGATCAGCCACATTGGGACTGAGACACGGCCCAAACTTTTTTAAAGGCAGCAGTGGGGAATTTTGGACAATGAGCGAAAGCTTGATCCAGCAATACCGAGTGAGTGATGACGGCTAATTAGGTTGTAAAGCTCTTTCATTAAGGAGGAAAATGACAGTACTTAAAAAGAAGTTCCGGCTAATACCCGTGCCAGCAGCCGCGGTAATACGGGAGGAGCGAGCATTATTCGGAATGATTAGGCGTAAAGGGTTTGTAGGTGGTTTTTTAAGTTGAAAGAAACAAATTAAAGCTCAACTTTATACATTTTTTCAAAACTGATAAACTGGAGTATAAATAGAGGATAATGGAATTTCTATTGGAGTGATAAAATACGTTGATAATAGAAGGAAGACCTATGGCGAAGGCAATTATCTGGGTATATACTGACACTGAGAAACGAAAGCTTGGGTAGTGAACGGGATTAGAGACCCCGGTAGTCCATGCTGTAAACGATGAGTGCTAATATTTAGAATTTTTAGATATAACAGCTAACGCGTTAAGCACTCCGCCTGAAAAGTATAATCGCAAGATTGAAATTCAAAGGAATTGACGGGAGTCTACACAAGCGGTGGAGCATGTGGTTTAATTCGATAATACGCGCAGAACCTTACCAACTCTTGCTAATTTTTATATAAAAATTTATATAAAAAACAGGCGTTGCATGGCTGTCGTCAGCTCGTGTTGTGAAATGTTTGGTTAAATCCCTTAACGAGCGCAACCCCTATTGTTAGTTACTAATTTATTATAAAATATTAAAAGTACTCTAACAAAAAGATTAATGATAGGTTAATGGAAGGTGGGGATGACGTCAAGTCTTCATGGCCCTTATGAGTTGGGCTACACACGTGCTACAATGATAATTACAATGAGAGGCAATAATGATAAAAGTTGGAGCAAATCTTTAAAAATTATCTTAGTTCGGATTAAGGGCTGAAACTCGCCCTTATGAAGTTGGAATCGCTAGTAATCGCAGAACAGCATGCTGCGGTGAATATGTTACTGGACTTTGTACACACCGCCCGTCACATCAGGGAAGTTGATTATTTTTAAAATGATTCTTAATTATTTATTATAATTAGATAATTATTTAATTATAATAATTTATAATTTATATTAAATAAATTAAAATTCCTAAAAAGTAATTAGTAACTTTGATGAAGTCGTAACAAGGTAGTCGTAGGGGAACCTGTGTCTGGAAGAGATCTTTAAAACATTCTTAAATTAATTTTTAAAATTAAAGGAAAATAGTTTAATTGGTAAAATCATAGTCTCCAAAATTATTGTTATGGGTTCAAGTCCCATTTTTCCTGTTTTATATTTAAATAAAATATTATAAATCAAAAAAATTTTATAAAATCTGAAATTAATTAAATTCAAGTCATAAAAATAAAATTTTATTTAAAATACTTTTTAACAAAAGGGAATTTAAATTTAGATTTATAATATTTTATTTTTAAAAATAAGTTGTAGTAACACGTTAAGCTTACTTTTTAATTTAATAAATGATTTTTTAGATATTTTATACCCTTTTAGGCAAAAAACCCTTTATTAAATGGTTTTTATAGAGATGTGTAAATAAAAGATTTTTATATCAACTATAAAATACAGTTTTAATTTTAAACTGAGCAATTATTAAAAAATATGTTACAAAATATAAAAAAAAAAATAAAATAATTTTAATACAATTAAATCAAATATTATTCCAAATCCCTTCTATTTATTTATATTAAATATATTTAATTTAATAGAAAAAAAATTAATATTTACTTCTAAAAATATAGAGCAAAAAAGGGAAAATTTAGATTATAATTCTATAAATTTTTTTTTAAAATAAAGAATTCACAATTTAATAAAAATCAATCTTTATTTTATATTCAAAAAAGATATATTCATTTTAATGAAATTAAAGATTTAATTAAAAAACAAGGCGTGACGGTGATTAGGTGATTACTAGTGCAACTGCTGATAGTTTATTTACAGGTTATTTACAACAATCTAGTGTTCAAGTTCAAAGAGAACAGTTAGAGGTTCAAAAAAATAAATTTGAATTTCAAAAGAGATAGTAAATAGGAAAATATATTCTGATGCAATAAAAATGCGCGAGGAACGTTTAGCTAATTATGATGAAAAAATTGGAGCTTTAGATAAAAAATCCATAAATTATAGATAGATATGGACACACGTCATTTTTTGAATAAGGTGGATTTTTTTGGAACTATTTCAAATTTAAAAGAAGAAAAAGATGGTTTAAAACATCGAAGGAATTCTTTTGAAGAGAAAATGAAAGAAAATCAAAATCTTAACATTAATTCCAATAATTAAATAAAAATAAATAATTATGAAAGAAAAAATAGATAGTAAAAAAAAAACAATTTAGATTAAGAGGTAAAAAACTTTTTTTAACTTATTCACAATTAAATATAAATTTATTAATAGATGCTAAAAAATTAATACTTGAACAATTAGAAAAAAAATTACCAAAAATAATTCAATATATTATTGCTGAAGAAAGACATCAAGATGGTGGATTACATTATCATCTTTATTTTGAATTTAATACAAGAGTAGAATTATATGGAGCTACATGTTTAGATTTAGAATTTGATGGTATAACTTATCACGGAAGTTATGAAACAGTTCGGAAAAAAGATTCAGCTATTCGTTATATAATTAAAGATAAAAATTTTATTGCAGAACCTGCTTTAAATGTGATAGATGGAGAATTATATTTAGATTTTAAAGAATATTTAACTAAATTATATGAAAAAGCTGGAATAAATAAAATAAAAGAATATTTAATAGAAAATCCTTTAATAATGTCAAAAGGTGGTAGTAATGTTTTAAAACATTTACAAGAAATTGATAAATTAAAATTTGAAAAACAAATAAAAAAATTTCAAGATAATTCAATTTTACCAATAGAAAATTTTAATATACCTGAAGAGTTATTAGAATGGTTTGCAACAGGTTGTGTTGAAACGTTAATTATAAATGGTTTATCTGGTACGGGAAAAACAGAATTAATAAAATCGTTTTTAAAATCAAAAAATATTGAATTCTTATTAATTAGAAATGTACATGGATTACGTGAATATAATCCACAAATACATAAAGCAGTTATTTTTGACGATATTTTTTTTGAAAAAGAATTAAGTGTAGAAGAACATATAAGTATAGCAGATACAACTAATCCTTCAAATATTAGAATTTTACGTAATTCTATTAGAATAATGCAAAATACTTTAAGAATCTTTACTACTAATAACATTCATAAACTTTTATCAAATAATTATAAAAATAAAGCAGTACTTAGTAAATATTTAATTTTAAATATTAATAAATCTTTATTTAAAGATGATATTAAAATAAAAAATAAAAATCGAGAACAAAAAATTTATGAACATAATTTACAAGTTTTAAAAGAATTAGGTGTAAATAATAATTAGTTTAATCTACATATATTAATATAATAATTTTTATTATAAATAAATATTTCATGGTTTTTGAATAAAAGATTAAAATAAAAAAGTATGATAAAATTTACAATAAGAGAATTCTTAGGATTAGAAACTGATTATGAATCATTATTATCTAATCAAAATCAAATTTTAAATCAATTAAAAAGTATAAAAAATTATATAATAGCTGAAGAAAAATATCAAGACGGTGAAATTCATATTCATTGTTTTTTAGAATTAAATAGCAGAATAGATATTTCAAATGCAAATTATTTTAATTTAATTTTTAATGGTATAATTTATCATGGAAATTATCAAATAGGGAAAAGAAAAACAGTTATAATTGATTATATAGTAAAAGAATGTAATTATATTACAAATATGCATTTACCGGTAAAAGATAGTAGAGTATTAAAACCTGAGGAACATTTATTTTATATATGTCAAAAAGAAGGTTTAAAGAAAGCTAAAGAAACTTTATATGAATATTATCCATTAGTTGCAGCTAAAAAAGGATCTACTATTTTAAACAATTTAACTAGATTAAATAGTTTTAATTTAAGTAAAAAAAATGAAGCAATTAATGTAAAATATGGATCGGTAACAATAGAAACATTTGTTACAACAAATAAATTAGAAGATTTTACAAAAAATGTTGCTAATGAACTTATAAGAAGATTGAAAGATATATATATTCCTGAAAAGATTTCATCTAAATTTAATATACAAATTAATATAAATAATATTCAGAATAATTATTTTTTTTGAGATACTTTAGGTATTTCAAAAGAAAAATTAGATGAAATGTTAGTTGAATTTAAAGAACTTAAAAAAAAGTTATCAAAACAGGAAGAATTTAATAATGGAAAGTATAATAAATCATCAAAATAGTGGTGAAAATCGTGAATTATTAATTGAAAATAGTTCTCCTAAGATTAAAACTTATTTACACGATTTATTAATTCGTTCAGCAAATATTACAAATCTTGCTAATAAATGATTTTTTTATTGAAATAAAAATATTAATATTAAATACAATAAATATTTTATAAATTTAAATATTTGTTTAAAATTTATAAATTCTTTATTCTTTAAGAAGAAGTATTTTAATTTGAAAATACTTTAACAATATTTTTTTCTATTATGTTATTATTAACTTTAATTTTTTTACCTTTTTTAGGTTCAGTATCCGCTGGATTATTTGGGTTTTATATTGGACGTAAAGGTTCAGTATTTATAACTACATTAACAACTTTTTTAAGTTGTCTTTTTTCATTAATTATTATTTATAATTCAATAACAAATGAATATGAATATATTATTTATATTTCAAATTGGATTAGTAGTGGTTTATTTAATTGTAATTGGTGTTTTTTATTTGATAGTTTAACTATGGTTATGCTTGTTGTTGTAACAAGTAT